>WNGS01159612.1:10530114-10541039 GCA_020271785.1 Procambarus virginalis
GATATTATGACGGAAATGGGAGCAAACCCTTATTTGTGTTAGTGTAGGGGGTATGATGTTGGGAGAGTTAGAAGTGAGGAACTAATACTGAAATTCAAGACAGCAATAGAATTAGTTAGGAGCAATCCCGATCATATTGTGGCATTCTTCCAAGAAAGGGAGTGGGAAATGAATGGATGTCGAGGGCACTTGGTGTCAATTGCAGGCTGGAAAGATATTGCAAATCTAATGCAATATCTTATATAGACAACTGGGAACACTTCTATGGAAGAAATGAAATGTATGCTCGGGATGGGGTGCATCTATCGAGAGCTGGGGTTGTTGCTGTTGCAAACTCGTTGGAAGAAGTGGTTAGAGGTGTTTGGGTTTTAAACTATTAGTAGATAGAGGTATGGGAATTTATTTGGAGGAAGGATGTAAAAGTGTGTGTTTGCGGGAGAAAGGAATTGGCAAAATGATCAGGGGGAAAGAGAAGGGCCTCAAAATAACAATTCACTTAGACTTCTACTGTTTCTGTAATATACCCTAAGAAATAAAATTAACGAATTAAATGCTCTTGTCTGCACAGAAAAAATAGATATTATTGCACTTACCGAAACGTGGATGAATGTTGATAATAGAGAACTATTAGCCGAATATCAAATAAATGGATTTAAACTATTTCACCAGATATATTAGACGAGGAGGTAGAGTAGCCATATACGTTAGGGACAATTTGAAATGTAGTCTCAAAGAGGGAATCAAAACTGAGCACACACAAAGTATTTGGATAGAATTAAACGAAAAACAAATAATAATTATACTTTAGTCGCAACATGGTTTTTATAAAGGCAGTTCATGTTAACAAATTTGTTATTTTTTTAATTCTATTATTGTGTAATGAACATATTTTAGATTTAGTGTTAACTAACAGGGAAACACAAATTAATGACATCGAAATAGGGAGTGAGCTAGGGAACAGTGATCACAAAGAATCAGATTTGGCATAGAATGGAATAGACCTGTAGGAGAAAATTGTTAAAGTGCCAGATTTTCGAAAAGCTGATTTTAATAGCCTAAGAAATTTTTTGGGTCAAATTGATTGGAAAGTCTTGGGTATGGGGTGGGGCCGGTCTTGGAGCGAGACATGAACCCAGCGATGGGTGATGTAAATGGGGATTTCGATGTAGATTCAATTATAACGTATTTAAGAATATTCTAACAAAGCACAGGAACGTAGTATACCACACAAATTGAATAGATCGATTACTAATGACCCAAAGTGGATAACAAAGAATTTGAAGAATCTTATAGGTAAAAAGAGAGCTTGGTACAAGAGGATTAAAAATGGGGAGTCACTTTAGAACAGGAATTCGTACAACTAGTTAGAAATGTTAAAAAGAGATAAGGAAAGCAAAAAGAAACTATGAAGTTCGTATAGCAGGGCAAGCAAAGACAAATCCTAAAGGGTTTTTTGTTATATCGAACTAAGACTAGGAAAGGATAGGTCCATTAAAAACTGAGACAGGTCAAATAACAGATAGTGATGAAGAGATGAGTAGTATTTTTAATAAATATTTTGTATCTGTATTTACTAAAGAGGAACTTAACAATATGCCTTCAGCCCAACAAGTCTATGTGGGTGGGGACGAGGACAGGTTGACGAGTTTAGCAGTTACCAGGGAGGGTTCTTAAACAAATAGTAAAACTCAAACCAAACAAATCCCCAGGGCCGGATGAAGTGTTTGCCAGAGTGCTGAAGAATGCAAAGAGGAGCTTTGTGACCCACTGTCAATCATATTTAATAAATCAATAGAGTCAGGCACAGTGCCAGAGTTTTGGAAAGTTGCTAATGTGATACCAGTTTTTAAGAAAGGAGATAGATCACTTGCGTCTAACTATCGACCAATTAGCTTAACGTCTATTGTGGGAAAGTTACTCGAATCTATAATAGCAAATAAAATTCGTCTTCATCTTGAAAAACATAAATTAATAATTGAGTCGCAACATGGTTTTATAAATGGCCGTTCATGTTTAAAAAATTTGTTATCTTTTTATTCTAGCATAGTTGAGGCAGTTGATAGTGGTAAGGATTGTGATGTTGTGTACCTTGACTTTAGCAAAGCTTTCGATACAGTGCCACATGAAAGACTGATTTAAAAAGATAGAGGCTCATGGTATTGGGGTGCTATATTAAGCTGGATTAGGGCATGGCTATACCAAAGGAAACAGTTAGTATAAATGGAGTCAAGTCAGAGTGGGAAAATGTTGTAAGTGGAGTGCCTCAAGGCTCTGTCCTGGGACCTCTGTTGTTTATAATAATATAAATGATTTAGATTCAGGTTTGAGTAGCAACATTTGCAAATTTGCCGATGATACGAAAATCGGTAGGGAAATTAATTCGGAGGAGGACTCACTATCACTTCAAGTTGATCTAGATAGGGTTTTGAAATGGTCAAAGACTGGCAGATGCAGTTTAATGCTGATAAATGTAAAGTTCTGAGGCTAGGTAATGATGATAGAGTTACAAGATACGAGCTAGATGGTGTTGAGATTGCGAAGTCGGATTGCGAAAGGGATCTGGGAGTATAATTAGTAAGAATTTAAAACAAAAGGATCAATGCATAAATGTTCGTAATAAGGCAAATAGGACACTCGGATTTATTAATCGCAGCGTAAGTAACAAGACACCTGGTGTGGTTCTCAAGCTATATCTTGCTCTGGTTAGGCCCCATTTAGATTATGCAGTTCAGTTTTGGTCGCCATATTATAGAATGGATATAAATTCACTTGAACGTGTCCAGCGTAGGATGACTAAGTTAATTCCCCAAATTAGAAATCTTTCATATGAAGAAAGATTAACAAAGCTTAATTGCATTCACTGGAAAGGCGAAGAGTTAGGGGTGACCATGATAGAGGTTTACAAGTGGATGATGGACATAACAAAGGGGATATTAATAGGGTATTGAAAGTATCAACACAGGACAGAACGCGAAACAATGGGTATAAATTGGATATTTAGATTTAGGAAGACTTGGGTAAATACTGGTTCAGTAACAGGGTTGTTGATTTGTGGAACCAATTGCCGCGTAACATTGTGGAGGTGGGGTCCCTCGATTGTTTCAAGCATGGGTTGGACATGTTATGAGTGGGATTGGGTGGGTTATAAATAGGAGCTGCCTCGTATGGGCCAATAGGCCTTCTGCAGTTGCCTTTGTTCTTATTTCAAGATGTNACAAGTTCCAAGTAGCACGGGCTATGGTGAGCCCGTAACTTACCTGGCACAGGAGCGGGGTAAATAGCACGGGCTATGGTGAGACCGTAGTGGACTTACCTGGCACAGGAGCGGTGCCGTCGTCAAGGTACATATCGAGGCCTTGATATGTACTGCAGGAGTATGCATATGCAGGAGAGGTACACATAGTGGAAGTTCCTGTTGTGCAGTACAACAACAACCACTCCACAACATACAACGAAGCAGAACTGGTTAACTGGAACTGCTATAGTGAATAGAGGAGTACCTAATAGATGGAGGCCAGACGCATGGTGAACTTATGGGCTATTCATGCCCGTGCCACCTCTTGGGTGGCTTAATCTTCATCAGTCAGTCATCAGCATGGTGAGGGATGAATCAGTGAGCAAATACAGAAGGTCCCTCAAGGGCTGGACCTATTAATCATCGTCTGATAAATGCAAATGACCTAACAGAAGGTATAAATTTCTTCTGTGTTAGTATTTCGACTAATTTAAAACGATAGTCGGCTGCAGAAATGTTTGCACATAGTGTACAAGCGGTCCAGGAAATGCCAGCTAGACCTTAACCCCAGCAAATGCAACGTAATTAAGGAAGAAAGGGTGGAAAGGAGGCCAGAGAATGTCACCATGCAGTTAAGTTACCTTGCTGTTACCTGAAGATGACTTCGGGGCTTAGCGTCCCCGCGGCCCGGTCCTCGACCAGGCCTCCTCGTTACAGGGAAGCAATACCAGATGTCTGATAGAGACCACGAGAGAAGATGGAACACACCTACCTACCCCCAGCAGAGCACAGATATTGGAACACTGGCTGAGCAGACAAGTTTTGAAAATATAAAAGATTTAAGAACTATGATAAGGAGCCACGTAAGACAACTCCACAAACTTAAGCCACCTAATATACCACACCAACATGAATGCGCCTTCCACTCAAATACACTAAAAAGCCCAGTATATTTTTTTATTAACACATTTAGTAGAAATCCAGGTCGGATACAAGCTACAAGTTGTTGTTGTAACGTCAGCGCTGAGAGTTCTTTGGCCACGGATTCGAGTCACCTCAAAGCTCCACCTGATTTTCTTACCAAATCAAGTGTTTGCTCTTAATATAATGATATATATATATACATCAAATATACATCTACATTTGTGCAGCTACCCTAGACTATATGAAGGGGAGTACAGCGTGTCAAAAAGCTAGCTACGTGATGCTAAAAATCCCCATCACACAGGATGGTTAGTCATACAGAGGCATGTGATCAGCAGTCTGCACTGACAGACTCCGGATGCATTACGAGGATATTATCATGAACACAAGAGTGAAAAAGGCCAGACATTTGTCACCAGATAATTCTGTAGCTATCAGACATTTATCTTGCCATGTAATATGAGCGTGGAATAAAAAAGCAAAGCCATACATGACAAAATTAGGAACTTAAAGCCCATGCCGTCGTCTGAAGATTAAGAACTTTGGAGTAAGAACTCAGTCTTAACAACAATGGCCACCAGCTGGTATCCACTTATTTATCAGTAGTTGAAGTGCTGGTGGTGGTGGTGGGCGTCTCACGCCCACTTGGTGGCGTGAGATGGATTCAATCCACAGGAATTGCACCATCTCTCCAACCACTGCCCCTGGAGGCCCGCCACACTAGTCACCCACTACACAATAGCACCCGCCCCACCCTACACCAACCCTAACGTCAAGACTAACTAACCTAACTCACCACCAGGCTCCCAACTCCTCCACACATCAACTGTACGGTGAAAGCTGGCAACCGCGGAGGAGAGATCAACTATTACACATGCGTAACTCAAATTACGTGTACGGGCAATGTGTACGGATGAAGAATAGGTAATGAGGAGGGGGGGTGCTGGAGTAACAGGAGGATGGGGGGAATGGAGAGGAGGACGAGAGGGTGCGGCAAGAGGATTTGCCTCGGATTTAAGTTTTTTTTTAATTTTGAATTTGGAGGAAGAGTAAGGATGCGGCAGAAGAGGATGTGAGGGGGCGGGGTGCAGGAGGAAGAGAGGGGGAGGGGGTTGCGGCAGGAAGAGTAAGGGGGGTGTGGGAGGATGCGGCAGTAAGGGGAGGGGGGGGATAGATGGGAGGGGGGATGGCTGTGAGGGAGGGGATAGATGGGAGAGGAAGAAGAGAGGTGCAGTAAGAGTCGACCTTGGACCTCTGCCATAAAGTGACAGTTACATACTTACATCCCCCGCCCCCCCCCTTCAACTCCATATTATATATATATATTATATATATATAACAAGTAACAAGTAAGTAACAAGACACCTGGTGTGATTCTCAAGCTATATCTTGCCCTGGTTAGGCCCCATTTAGATTATGCAGTTCAGTTTTGGTCGCCATATTATAGAATGGATATAAATTCACTTGAACGTGTCCAGCGTAGGATGACTAAGTTAATTCCCCAAATTAGAAATCTTTCATATGAAGAAAGATTAACAAAGCTTAATTTGCATTCACTGGAAAGGCGAAGAGTTAGGGGTGACATGATAGAGGTTTACAAGTGGATGAATGGACATAACAAAGGGGCTATTAATAGGGTATTGAAAGTATCAACA
The DNA here is from genome assembly GCA_020271785.1 of Procambarus virginalis. Taxonomy (NCBI): domain Eukaryota; kingdom Metazoa; phylum Arthropoda; class Malacostraca; order Decapoda; family Cambaridae; genus Procambarus; species Procambarus virginalis. Next base: position 10,535,929 of record WNGS01159612.1, read on the forward strand.
CAGGACAGAACGCGAAACAATGGGTATAAATTGGATAAGTTTAGATTTAGGAAAGACTTGGGTAAATACTGGTTCAGTAACAGGGTTGTTGATTTGTGGAACCAATTGCCGCGTAACATTGTGGAGGTGGGGTCCCTCGATTGTTTCAAGCATGGGTTGGACATGTATATGAGTGGGATTGGGTGGTTATAAATAGGAGCTGCCTCGTATGAGCCAATAGGCCTTCTGCAGTTGCCTTTGTTCTTATGTTCTTATATATATATGACCGAAATTTCGGTCATATGGTCATATTATATATATATATATATATATATATATATATATATATATATATATATATATACATACATACATATATATATATGTATATATATATATATATATATATGTATATATATATGTATATATATATGTATATATATATGTATATATATATATGTATATATATATATATGTATATGTATATATATATATACTAACCTAACTGCGTGATATATATATATATATATATATATATATATATATATATATATATATATATATATATATATATATATATATATATATATATATATATATATAATATGACCATATGACCGAAATTTCGGTCCGTCCTGGACCAGTCTCAAGTCGATTGTACAATCGACTTGAGAATGGTCCAGGACGGACCGAAACGTCGTCGTCTCTTCACCTTCTAGTGTGTGGTCTGGTCAACATATTTTAGCCACGTTATTGTGACTCATCGCCTGCACTTACATCTCTATCGCTGAAGAAATCAAGATATCCTGTATTGTTTCCATACATTACCGATCGTTCGACGGCAGCCCATCATCCAAAAATACAATGCCTATTATCATTTGTCAATAACGTGTACAACATACGGACTTTTTGCACTTAAAACAAGTCCATGTTTTGCGCAATATATTTTTGGAGCTCGAGAAAGGCAGCAACAAAGCCTACCCTTTCCTAGGTCTAGCACAGTATAACTTCTGTATATTAGACCCTAAATTATTAGGAAGAGGACATATTTCAATAGTCATGGTTAAGTTATAGTTTTCGTCTTGCGTCTTGGTATACCGAGTTCGATCCCCGAACGGGACAAATGGTTTCGCACTTATTCGACTAACAGTAAATAGGTAGCCCGGATTTTGGCAACTATTGGGGAGGATCGGTAGTAGGGGATCGTGGGAACTATCTACTTGAGAATGGTCCAGGACGGACCGAAACATATGTATTAGCGATAAGACCTACCATTAATGTATGATTACTTACTGTAAATATGTAGCTCTTGAAATAGCACTTACTCTGTAACTAGCTGACATTGTAACTATAAGGTGTGAAGGATAGATGAAATTGTTTATGTAAGAATCTAAGATGAGGTCTGATAAAGACCTTTTGTGCCCGCTGTAATGCTTTTGCGCTACCGCTCACAGGATGAGTATGGGGTGCACAATAAACTAGCCGCCTTCGGCGGCAACAATCAATCAATCAATCATCGCCCCTTCACTTTCTAGTGTGTGGTTTGGTCAACGCAACACAAGCCTGAAGTATAAACACATGCTGCCAATCCACGACACAACTATTATACTGTGTACATTTAACCGTAGTCGCTACAGGCACTATCTTTGGATGCCAGACTGTCTTTAGACACTTTGGTACTAAACGTCATGCAAAGGGTCCAACCACATAGGGTTGCAGACATACCTATAATGACGTCAAAACCATTAATAACGAGTTCCGTTGGTTGTTCTAGTGCTGAAAAATGACAGATGCTGTATAGAGTTTGATCATTGCTGAGATGTGATAAGTTAGTTTCCTGCTGAAGCTGCAAACATAATAACGTTTACCAACAACCAAGATGTGTGTTCACCAAAGGTGAGGGATATCTTCTCACCGTTACCCACAACCAAAGTAATTATCACAAGGAGGCGTCAGGCCGGGGAACAATGTAGCACCACAACCAAAACAGGTGTTCGCCCGACGTCAACCGCCTGATGCGGTACTTGCCTAGTTGTGCTTGCGTCGTAGTCCCTATATTTTCTAGCGTGTGGATTGAACATAAGAACATAAGAACAAAGGCAACTGCAGAAGGCCTATTGGCCCATACGAGGCAGCTCCTATTTATAACCACCCAATCTCACTCATATACATGTCCAACCCATGCTTGAAACAATCGAGGGACCCCACCTCCACAATGTTACGCGGCAATTGGTTCCACAAATCACAACCCTGTTACTGAACCAGTATTTACCCAAGTCTTTCCTAAATCTAAACTTATCCAATTTATACCATTGTTTCGCGTTCTGTCCTGCGTTGATACTTTTAATACCCTATTAATATCCCCTTTGTTATGTCCCTTCATCCACTTGTAAACCTCTATCATGTCACCCCTAACTCTTCGCCTTTCCAGTGAATGAACATAAGAACAAAGGCAACTGCAGAAGGCCTATTGGCCATCCATTGGAACCCATTATATTAGCAGGCTGTCTGCCACAACAACAAGAAAATTACAATTCCTTCGTGTGACAAGGAGACATTAGGACAAACACAGCGCAGTGACCCGCAGTAATACCGTCATCGACACACAAGTGAGGCCATATGTCAACTCGCCCTAATTTAACTACATGAAACGACAAAATGATTTACGCGTGTCCCCCCTCTCCCCTACCTGTACGAACTGGTACTCGGAAAAGTAATCACTAAAACTTCTTGCTTTTATAGTCTATGTAGAATAGAACCTGACGGTCTATTCCGTCAGGTACATATCTCTATCCCCCCCCCTCCCCTTTACCACCTGCCAGCAGATACTCATTACTAATGTAGGCCTAAGCTGTGAGTGGGCCAACGCTATAGTTTAACTGAAGTATGATATGGTTCCCAACCACTTTGGCTGGACGGTAGAGCGACGGTCTCCCTTCATGCAGGTCGGAGTTCAATCCCCGACCGTCCAAGTGGTTGGGCACTATTCTAAACCCCCTAATCCTGATCCATTCCAAGTGCTATATAGAACAGTGGCTTGGCGCTGTGCCCAGGACGGAGGCATCTCCCGTTAACAGGGTGCAACCGCACCTCCACAGATCTCCAGTATCAGCTCTTGATACTGGTAATGGCTCAAAAGGGCCACCACTTACGGGCTATTCATGCCCGTGCCATCTTTTGGGTGCCTTAATCTTCAACAATCAATCGCTGTCCCTCGATTGTTCCAACCCTCAACAGTTGTCAACTCTCCTCATTTACTACTAGGTAAACAGAGGCATCAGATGTTATGAAAAAAAAAGTGTCCAAACGCCTCTCCTTATTTGGGAGTCGAACCCTGATTAACTCATGTGAGCCGACGGAATTGTAATACAAGTATTAATGTACCCAAGTAATACAAAAGATATGAATATTAGATTGTAACGTGGCTACTGACCTCATGTGTCACCCATGCCTGCTGAACAGACTGCTATGTATACAGGAACAATGTATATGTATCCAGAGCATATTATTCCTCCCCGCCCTGAAGAGCGCGCACGGCCACAACCTAACGCGACGACACCAGCCGGCACACTGCCCTCCTCCCTCCCCATACAGGCACTGCAGTCATCGCCAACTACCGGAAAAGCAACGCCTCATACAACACGTTGGGCTCGACCTCCCTTCACTACACCGCTGCCAGACGCACTGTAATATATTATATAGTATAATATTATTTATTTATTTATTTATATACAAGAAGGTACACTGGTTTGTGATAAAACATAGTATTGCTGTTCTTACATTCCCAGTTATTTCTATATCACCTCAGGTATCTAATTTGAAGATCAATTTACTCAAGCTCAACAAGCCGCAATGTAGATGGGGAGCAGGTCACTTTAGAACAGGAATTCGTACAACTGGTTAGAAATGTTAAAAAGAGATAAGGAAAGCAAAAAGAAACTATGAAGTTCGTATAGCAGGGCAAGCAAGACAAATCCTAAAGGGTTTTTTCAGTTATATCGAACTAAGACTAGGGAAAGGATAGGTCCATTAAAAACTGAGACAGGTCAAATAACAGATAGTGATGAAGAGATGAGTAGTATTTTTAATAAATATTTTGTATCTGTGTTTACTAAAGAGGAACTTAACAATATGCCTTCAGCCCAACAAGTCTATGTGGGTGGGGACGAGGACAGGTTGACGAGTTTAGCATTACCAGGGAGGATGTTCTTAAACAAATAGTAAAACTCAAACCAAACAAATCCCCAGGGCCGGATGAAGTGTTTGCCAGAGTGCTGAAAGAATGCAAAGAGGAGCTTTGTGACCCACTGTCAATCATATTTAATAAATCAATAGTCAGGCAGAGTGCCAGAGTTTTGGAAAGTTGCTAATGTGATACCAGTTTTTAAGAAGGAGATAGATCACTTGCGTCTAACTATCGACAATTAGCCTAACGTCTATTGTGGGAAAGTTACTCGAATCTATAATAGCAAATAAAATTCGTCTTCATCTTGAAAACATAAATTAATAATTGAGTCGCAACATGGTTTTATAAATGGCCGTTCATGTTTAACAAATTTGTTATCTTTTATTCTAGCATAGTTGAGGCAGTTGATAGTGGTAAGGATTGTGATGTTGTGTACCTTGACTTTAGCAAAGCTTTCGATACAGTGCCACATGAAAGACTGATTAAAAGATAGAGGCTCATGGTATTGGGGGTGCTATATTAAGCTGGATTAGGGCATGGCTATACCAAAGGAAACAGAGAGTTAGTATAAATGGAGTCAAGTCAGAGTGGGAAATGTTGTAAGTGAGTGCCTCAAGGCTCTGTCCTGGGACCTGTGTTGTTTATAATATATATAAATGATTTAGATTCAGGTTTGAGTAGCAACATTTGCAAATTTGCCGATGATACGAAAATCGGTAGGGAAATTAATTCGGAGGAGGACTCACTATCACTTCAAGTTGATCTAGATAGGGTTTTGAAATGGTCAAAGGACTGGCAGATGCAGTTTAATGCTGATAAATGTAAAGTTCTGAGGCTAGGTAATGATGATAGAGTTACAAGATACGAGCTAGATGGTGTTGAGATTGCGAAGTCGGATTGGCGAAGGGATCTGGGAGTTTATAATTTAGTAAGAATTTAAAACAAA
>WNGS01159612.1:10542039-10552844 GCA_020271785.1 Procambarus virginalis
GAATGTCACTATTTCGAAGTGGGTGAGATTTACACACCGACACACACCCGAGCCACAGAATTAAGAGAGAGGGAGAGAGAAGAGAGAGGAGAGAGAAAGAGCGAGGAGAGTGTAAAGGAGAGAGAGAGAGTGAGCATGAGGTAAAAATAGAAATTGTAACAGAACTGTGGAGAGTAAGAATGATGGCGTGGAAGAGATGAGATGGAAGTGATTTAGCACGCATACAGGACACAGAATGTAGATACTGATGAAAGAAGAGAGAGAGAGAGAGAGAAGAGAGGAGAGAATGAGAGATGAAGAGAGAGCGAGAGCATGAGAGAGAGAGAGAATGAGATGATGAGAGGCTGAATGAGAGAGAGAGATGGAGACTGAGAGAGAGAGGGAGCGCTATGCGAGAGAGCGAGAGAATGAGAGAGAGCGAGATGCAGTGCGGAAGAGAGAGAAATGAGAGAGAATGAGAGAGCGAATGAGAGCGAGAGAGCATGCGGAGAGAGATGAATGAGAGAGAGCTGAGAGGGTATGGAGGGAATAGAGAGAATGAGATGAGAGAGCGAGCATAGAGCGAGAAGAGAGAGCGCCTCGCGAGAGAGAGAGAGCGAGAATAGAGAGAGAGAGAATGAGAGAGAGAGAAGCTAAGAGAAAGAATAGTACGCTAGTAGAATCTGAAGTAGATAGTATCATGACAGAGAGGAGATAAAGTACAGAGTAGATGAATAAGAGAGACGATAATGCGAATGAGCTAATGACGATTGAGGATGGATTGAGAGAGGATTGGGGTCGAAGGTAGTTAGTTCTTGCAGCCAGGGGGGGGGATGGGGGGTTTTGTAATTACAGGCTGCAGGGACTAATGCTTGAGTTACGCCATGGTTGGTTAAGTTTGTGACAGGGGAGGGGGTTGGGTGAGTATAGTAATGTTGTAGCGCTGGTTGCCATGGTGATGACTTCTCTCTCTCGTAATCTTTATCTCCAAGATACAATATTGTAGCGCCCTGTCAACGGTAAGTGTGGGGGGGGGGGGTGGGGAGGAGGGCAGCAACGGTAGTCAAAAAAGTAAAAAAGAAACACGAGCTGCTACTAATAGACTTCATTTTATTATTATTAATACAGCTTGCATTCTAAAATTGGTGCAAACCTCTGAGATCCTTGTCGTACTTAACAAGGTCCTGGCAGTACAGTCAGGTTCGTTCTCGTCTAAACCCGGGCGGACAGAAATGGTTGGGCGCATTTCCTATAGCCCAAAGCACCTGTTCACCTAGCAGTAAATAAGTACCCGAGAGGCGGCTTATTGTGGGGGTAACATCCTGGGTGTATACATCCAGAATGTATAAACTGGCTGCTGTCCTCCGACATAATCTATTATACAATTGCTAGAGTAATTGGGTTTGGGTTCTATTTACAATTTACCATTTTCTTTTATTCAGAGATTTGGGGGGAACTTTTATTATTTATAAAGCGAGTAGTTCCACTGTCGGTATAATTGTAAAGTGGCAATACACGCTGATTTGTAGGTCTATCGGGACTCAGTGAGTGAGCAGGCCAGCTCTCATGTTTGCCACTACGTAAAAAACATAACTGTTTTGCCTAACCATAAGGATATAACCTCTCCGCTTACTTCAGGGGTAATCGCTGATAGCACTACAGACCATACCCTACATTTCTGCTAACCAACATTCACCAACCACCTCCAGATACAGGGAAGATAAGCTTTAGGATTGCACAATGAAACTTCTTAAGGCAATTTTATAGCTGCTGCCGCCTAATATCAACTGGGAGTCCCAGTTAGGTAACATAGGGGACATCAACCTAGCAGTGCAATCATTTCTTCAAAAAACCTCTCAGCCTTTATAACACCCACTGTCCTATGATTACGAAACAAGTCACAACTAAAAGGCTAAACAATCCTTGGCTTACACAGGGGATACTTAAATCTATTGATAAAAAACATGACCTTGAGAAGTATAGGTTACGAGTCGTCTCCAAAGAACTTCAAAGAATTACTCATCATTACTATCTAAACTAATTAGAAGAGCCAAAATTAAATACTACGAAGATTAATTTACTCAAAGGGCAACATCAAGAAAGCATGGAGCACAATTCACAAATATTGGGGTCAAAGAAGATTTTAAATAACAAACCAATAATACTGTCCAATAACGAGGGTCAGCTTTCAGCCACTGATACTGCTATTGAATTCAACAGGTTCTTCTCATCCATTGAGTCATCCCTGGCTAATGATATTCCATCTTCCAGTACTAATGTTCAGGACTATCTTACGGGTAACTACCCGCAGTCTCTGTACCTAACGCCCGCTAATTCCACTGATGTAAATGAGGTAATCCTTTCCCTTAAGACCAAGTCTAGTGCCCTTGCGGAGATACCAACGCTAATCTACAAAAAAGCCTCCAGATCTTTAGCCCCTGCCATTGCAGTGCTCTACAACCAACTCACTTGAACTCCAACTTTTCCAGATATTCCTAAAAAAAAAAAAAAGCGGAGAGTAACACCCATGCCATAAAATGTGGTGGATCTCACTGAATGTCACAACTTTCAGACCTTATCAATTCTGCCAAACTTGATCAAAATATTTTGAAAACCTAATCTACATGCAGCTTTCTTTATCTAGCCAAACACAATATACTAAGCTCGTTGTCAATATGGCTTCAACACCAAAAAAGCACTAACAGAGGCACTTATTATATGATAACTCTGATACATGCAGCTCTTTATCAAAATGAGTTTCCCCTGTTGGGTTATTTGTGGACTACGTAAGGCATTTGACACTGTCAACCACCAAAACCTTCTTAAATGACATCATTATGGAGTCAGAGACATCACCCTCCAATAACCTTCAGTTTTACCTTACTGACAGGTTCCGTGTATTTCTGTGAATAATTCAGTTCTGCTCCGCACTACCTATAAAATAGTTCCTCAGTGGCAGCTATACTTGGCCCTCTCCTCTTCTCCCATCTAACATTAATGACCTTCCACAAATGCCTCTCAAACACCTCAAACCAATCTATGTGCTGGTGACACAACTTTCATTTTCCCGTCCTGACCTCTTGCTCTAAACCTATCACTGTGAATACTGAACTAAATAAATCCATCTTTGGCTACCTGCTAACAAAGTACGCACTTAACATTGAAAAACTTCTATATATTTTGTTTGGTAATCAATATCTCACAGATGAAATTGAATCTAAGAAAAAACATGATAAAAGCAGTAGTAAAGTGATTGATAAGTTCCATGTGGTGTCCTTATCGATAACAAGTGATTTCCAGATGGACAGTTATACATATAGACTAAAAGAAAAGTTTCAAAAATGTGGGATTCGTTATCTAGGACTCAGATTATGTCCATCCTGCACTCTGTTCAGACCTTAGCTCATTCTCGGTGCTTAGTTCTCGACTAGTTGATCTATTACTGTGTAGCTGCTAATCGGGGAAAGGATACTGCTTGACATATCCACACGATATGAGGGTGCCCTAGCTGCTGGACCTTTTCATTTCCAGAAAAGTTGTAGTGTTTGATGCTTCACGTTGGTGTACTTCAATATTCAGAATTCAATCTTGAAACTCTATAGAGTGACAAATCTTTATAAGGTCCTTGTTTTTCATACTTCCAGGAGAGCTGAAGTATCATGACTTTCCGTGTTCATCGCTAGAATGGTATTCCCCTGCTCCTAAGTTTGCAACTAATTTCGCAAGTACAGTGGACGATGGTAAGAGCCCTAGGACGTAAGTCTATTACCTATCCTATCTGCTACTCATCCTAAAAGATTCCTTTGAGATGTTTAACCTTCTAACTTGTGGCCTGAAGATTACCATATTTGCAGAGGGCGAACCTTCTGCTACGTCTGGTGTAGATGGCTTTGTTGAGGTGTGTGTTGTTTTGGTAGGTGTTAGTTACTTAAGCTGGTTTGATTTTGGGTCACGGATGACGCAGTTGCCATTAGCAAACACCTTGTGTTTGCTGTGTTCTTTAGATTTAGCTCTCGGCACAAAATATCACGGTAGCAGGGCTAAAGTAGCCCGAGTGGACTTACCTGCACTGGAGGGTGCCGTCTCTTTGAACCTTTGTATTTTTGTTCAGACTTAGCTGCTCAGAACGAAGTGTTCATGTAGCACGGGCTATGGTGAGCCGTAATGAGTTTGGTTATACATGATAACCTTTTCCTGTGATATTTGGGTTAAGTTAAAATGGAGGAGGGGATTTCTCCTTTTTCCCTGCTTATTTATCGCTTCTGTTTTAGTGCACTGGTTTTAATCTTGTTTTATTAACATTATCTTGGTGGTGGATGTAGATGCAGAATGCTCACTAATGAGTCCCATTCCTCAACGGCTTTTTCTAATCATTGTAGTGGCTGTGGAATGTGCATCTAATGCAGCTGCTGTCGTTGGATTAATGTTGAGTTTGATGCGCAGGGCTTCAGTAGCTGCACATTCCAGTAAGTAGTGCAATAGTGGCGCCTCTGCTTCTGTTCCACAGATGTGACACTCTTTAACTATTGGGTTCATTACCTCCCAGCAGCACTTGTAACCAAGTCTGAGCCTGTGTATGGCTACTGCAATGTCTCTGGATATCTTTTTGCCAGGCTTGAAAGAGGAGTAACCAGTGGCTTGTTCGTACCATATCGCAGTGGATCTTCCTTCCGCTACTTTGGCTCTGTGGCGACTTTTGATAGTTGAGAATATTTTCTTCTTGATTTGCTCCTTTATCTGTGAGAAACTTGGAGGTATTTGAACCTGTACAACAGGTAGAACAGTGGCAGTTTTTGCTAGTGAGTCTGCCTTTTCATTACCATCTATGCCAATGTGACTTGGTATCCAATTTAGGGTGATTGACAGCCCTCGATTATGGGCTTCTTTTCCTATGTTGAATTCTGTGAGGAGTTGTATATTATCTCTGTGCTGACTGGATAACAATGCCTGGAGCGAAGATTTAGTCGGTATGAATGATGACATCATGTAAATTATTCTCAATTGTATAATTTACTGCCTCCTTCAGGGCATATAATTTTGTTTGCAATGTTGAACCTTTGTGTTGTTGTTATAGATTCAGCTACTCTGAACAAGTTCCAAGTAGCACGGACTATGGTGAGCCCGTAACTTACCTGGCACAGGAGCTGGGCAAGAAGCACGGGCTATGGTTAGCCTCGTGGACAGGAGATGTCTCCCGAAAAAAAAAATTCGGGGTGGAGAGTTCTTTATATAAAAGCAGGGGTGAGGAGGGAGGGGGTCTATACATAAAACAGGGGTGAGGGGAGGGTCTTTACATGAAAATAAAATGTTTTTTTTTCAAGTACGTTTAGCGGACGGCTGGGTCGTCCCCCCCCCCCCCGCTCTATATAACGACATAAGTGAGCGCCTTCAACGAGGGGGAAACACAACAGGATCAATGGCGCCTTCCATCAGTCGCAACAACAAAGTGGGGGGGGGGGTTGCTATGCTACACCATTACTTGAACTGGTTAAAGCCACATTGGTGAGAGTCGTTTGCACGTAATTGTTGACCTTGCAAGCCTCGCTTACGTACACAAGCTTCCACAGGAATTACTGTACGTGTTAACTTGCGAAACCTGTGCATCTTTCCACGATCATGGCGGCTTTGTTTAAATGTATCAGTCTACAAGCTTCGAAGCATAATAATTGATAATACTTCGAAGTGGTATAATTGTTACAAGCACCCTCTTAGTGCTTCGGAGCTCAAACTGGTTTAAAGTGTAAACAAAACACAGTCGAGGAAAGCTGTACAAGCGAGCGTTGATGGTTCCCCTAACGCACTAAAAAAGAATGGGGGGGGGCGGGGCGGGGTGTTATATTTCAGGTCATGGTTGGATTATTCTAGTACACGGGAGAGGTCCTGGAGTAAACACACACACATGCACGTGTGGGGGCGGTGGACACACTCCCCCTCCTCTAACGCATACGCATTATATGGTCAGTAGTCCCCGCCACCGCGCGGGTGGAGGGCGTCAACACCCCAGAACGCGCGGCATCGCGCTATTGCCAACCCCCGCGACAGAGCTCCAGCGCCCTCGGCAGTGCTCGACGAGTTCGTAAACGACGCGAAAGACAGTCAATGAGAGTCGTCTAACTGTTGGAGGTCTTGGGGCTGGCCAAGGTTAACCTGCTTGATGATGGTCCACGACCGACCGAAACGTCGTCACTTCCGATATTGTCATGTGTGGGACGGGTGTGGTGGTGGGTTGTGGCGTAGACACACACACGTGGTGGTGGGTTGTGGCGTAGACACACACATGTGGTGGTGGGCTGTGTGGGGCAGACAACACAGGTGTGGTGGTGGGCTGTGTGGGGCAGACAACACAGGTGTGGTGGTGGGCTGTGTGGGGCAGACAACACAGGTGTGGTGGTGGTGGGTTGTGTGTGACAGACAACACAGATGTGGTGGTGGGCTGTACTATTATGTAAATAGATAGCGAGAGTAGATAGCATTACGGGCTCACCATAGTCCGTGCTACATGGACACTTCGTTCCGAGTAGCTAAATCTGAATCAACAAGTAGATAGCAGGTCTTGACATCATCCATGACCTCTCCACCTTTGCAATACTTCCAGCACAGGGAAAGAACAAAAATTGATTGACAGTTGAGAGGCGGGCCCAAAGAGCCAGAGCTCAACCCCCGCAAGCACAACTAGGTGAATACAAGAGTTGTAGACAGTCGCACTTATAATGGACTCGATCAGTCCCTTTAAAATTTGACGTATTAGTAGAAATGAAATCATCGTGAAATTGACGTTCACCTCGATAGGTTAGGGGGGTTGGTTGGGTTCAGTCCTTTCTGGTTGGGTACAGGTGTTGGGTACAGGTGTTGGGACAGACCCTGACAACCCGGACCTTACTTTAGTGAGCAGTTGTTTAACACGGTCTCTACGGGTGGAGGATTAGACACCTGCGAAACTTGGCCTGTACACCTGGGCCCTGTACACCTGGGCCTTGTACACCTGGGCCCTGTACACTAGGCGTGTACACCTGGCGTGTACAGGCAGCATTATGGGTGCTGGAAGTGGTGTAGTACCCCCATCAATAGGGGTGGAGGCGTTGTGTCGATCGATGATCTGATGTCTCCCTATGGACGCCACGGCCTGTTGCCACCAGTCAACCTAAATTAATACGACGCATTTCTTACGGAATTGACCCATATTTAAACACATTAACGTGTCACTATATTAATACACCGTAATATTGATGATTTTTAATGTATTGGGCAAAACAGCTGCATTTTTTTTTACGGAGTGGCAAATATAAATGGGTTTTATTTACAGTAGTGGGGGTTCCCTCCTTCTATTCCTAGCGTAGATGAACGTTCTACGCAGATGCTTTTCTTCGTTTACTTATACCTGATGTCTCTGTTCACCTAGCGATAAACCTACATCCCCCTTCTCGCCTAGTACGTCAAATCTTTACCGGAATCGAAAACTATTCGTTAAAAATGCGATGCGCTGGGAAATATTTAAGCAAGGTAATATTGACGTTTTTTAGGCGATGAGTCACAATAACGTGGCTAAAGTATGTTGACCAGACCACACACTAGAAGGTGAGAATCTTGAGAATCACACAATCGACTTGAGAATGGTCCAGGACGGACCGTAACGTCGCCTTCACCTTCTATAGTGTGTGGTCTGGTCAACTGACGTTTTCTATGTATCGGCTTTAGGAGGCGACTTGGGGTGCCTGGGTTCGTAAGCTTCTGATTAGGCAAAACAGTTGTATTGTTTACAGTGTGTCAAATCGGGGGTTAAATAGCTACCTGGGAGATGGTAAATCATTGTACGTTGCATCCTCTTCAATGGCCTTTAAAACCACTTGGTGCAAAGCACAATGGTATTAATGGTAAATATGCCAGAACGTTCTACACGCAGACGAGGAGTCACAATAACGTGGCTGAAACATGTTGACCAAACCACACACTAGAAAGTGAAGGGACGACGACGTTTCGGTCCGTCCTGGACCATTCTCAAGTCGATTGTCGATTGAGATTGGTCCAGGACGGAACGAAACGTCGTCGTCCCTTCACTTTCTAGTGTGTGGTTTGGTCAACGTTCTACATTGTTCGTTAGTCCCTAGTTGACTACCATGCCCTGCACCTCATAAATCTCTCCAGCACTAAGCTGGAAACATTAGAAAACATTCAGAACGATGCCAATTGGTTCCTGGACTTGGCATAATCCTCGTAGCCCCCAGTTGCCCAGGAATCGTAAACATAAGGGAACTGAAACTCCTAACTGTGTGTGAAAGAATCTATCGGCTAAACACTACCTTCTGTTTAAAGGTCATAAGAGATCCAACCTCACCAATACTGCCTAGAGAATAGAGGTTGTTTGTAGTGTTTTTGAGAACACAAGCAGGCATCCCACATGTAAACTGGTTGAGTAGAAGTATTTACCAACCTCATCAAACTAAATATTCATATTATAGCTAATGATATTCCACTGTATCTGTACCCTAAAATACAGGTGTCTTGTGCGCACTTTAACGCAAGGACTAAGGACAACTGAGCACTCCTCAAATCAACAACACGTGAATCTATTATATCCCCTTTACAGTTAACTTACGGCCTCACGAGCACTGTGCTTTCACTGATGTACATATTCAAATGTCAAAAAGTCACAATGCAGCAGCCTGTAAAATATACAAAGACAGCATATGTACACAGACTGCTAATGAGACTGAACAACTAACTGGCTTAGCTCTACATACAGAATTAGTTGCACTAAAACACGCCACTGACGCATTGGAGAAAAGTGGTGGTGTAATTTTTAGTGATTCAAAATCAGCTCTTCAATACTTGAAAGCCAAGCATAAAAATATTTATACTAAATTGTTTTAAGTGTGGGTTAAAACTTGTTTAAGTGTACAGTAGTGTGTGGCGTAAATCAGAGGTGCAACAGGTACTCTGAGAGAGAACTATCAACATCAGAGGCCCGAGACTGTTCAACACGCTTCCACTACACATAAGGGACATAACTGGCCGACCCCTCACAGTGTTCAAGAGAGAACTATCAACATCAGAGGCCCGAGACTGTTCAACACGCTTCCACTACACATAAGGGACATAACTGGCCGACCCCTCACAGTGTTCAAGAGAGAACTATCAACATCAGAGGCCCGAGACTGTTCAACACGCTTCCACTACACATAAGGGACATAACTGGCAAACCCTCACAGTGTTCAAGAGAGAACTGGATAAGCACCTCCAAGGATACCTGATCAACCAGGCTGTGACTCATACGTCAGGCTGCGAGCAGCCGCGTCCAACAGCCTGGTTGATCAGTCCAGCAACCAGGAGGCCTGGTCGATGACCGGGCCGCGGGGACGATAAGCCCCGGAAGCACCTCAAGGTATCCTCAAGGTATCAAGGTAAGGTACTGGTCACTTGGCTGCTGCCTGCCAGGTGGAGGCAACAGAACGTATGTCTATTGTGGAAAAGTTACTTGAATCGATAATTGCAAATGCAATTCGTCTTCATCTTGAAAAACATAAATTAATTGAGTCGCAACATGGTTTTACAAATGGCCGTTCATGTTTAACAAATTTGCTATCTTTTTATTCCAGCATAGTTGAGGCAGTTGATAGTGGTAAGGATTGTGATGTTGTACCTTGACTTTAGGTGTTTTCTATTCAGCTTTTCAAGGTAAACTAAAATATTTACAATAAATTAGTATGTCACATATGCACTTAGTCAATATTTGGCTTATTAATAAGTCAATATTGTGCGAGAACGGGTTGCCATTCATTCATCTTGTATACAGTAGTATAATTCTCGTTTAACAAGTGTTTCATATCATCAGAGCATGAACTTAAACAACTAAATGTTATACTTTTTTCTTTAAATGATTTACAATATAGAGATTATATTTACATCAATTTACAGGGGAATTTATTACATTTTATATCATTCTCGGTAAACACGTTTTCCATATCTCACAGGATGAGCCGTAAACCCCAAATGTTATACTTGATCCTGCCTCGCAAGAACTTCAATATTTTGTCTACTGAGTAACCTTGCTGCCTGCCTATCCACACACTATCACCAGTTGATTGACAGTTGAGAGGCGGGACCAAAGAGCCAAAGCTCAACCCCCGCAAGCACAATTAGGTGAGTACAATTAGGTGAGTACAGTAACCCTCCTGCCTGCCTATCCACACACAGTAACCCTCCTGCCTGCCTATCCACACACAGTAACCCCCCTGCCTGCCTATCCACACACAGTAACCCTCCTGCCTGCCTATCCACACACAGTAACCCCCCTGCCTGACTATCCACACACAGTAACCCTCCTGCCTGCCTATCCACACACAGTAACCCTCCTGCCTGCCTATCCACACACGGTAACCCTCCTGCCTGCCTATCCACACACGGTAACCCTCCTGCCTGCCTATCCACACACGGTAACCCTCCTGCCTGCCTATCCACACACGGTAACCCTCCTGCCTGCCTATCCACACACGGTAACCCTCCTGCCTGCCTATCCACACACAGTAACCCTCCTGCCTGCCTATCCACACACAGTAACCCCCCCTGCCTGCCTATCCACACACAGTAACCCTCCTGCCTGCCTATCCACACACAGTAACCCTCCTGCCTGCCTATCCTCACACAGTAACCCTCCTGCCTGCCTATCCACACACAGTAACCCTCCTGCCTGCCTATCCACACACGGTAACCCTCCTGCCTGCCTATCCACACACAGTAACCCCCCCTGCCTGCCTATCCACACACGGTAACCTTCCTGCCTGCCTATCCACACAAAAAAATGTAATCAGAAAGTAGCATAAATATTGTAT
>WNGS01159612.1:10572638-10590265 GCA_020271785.1 Procambarus virginalis
TATTACTTTACCCATTGTAATCTTAGATATCATCTGATATCATCTGGTTATTGTATTGAGTGCATATTCTAGCAATCCTTGTTCATTATTGTGTATTATTCTAATCTGCTTTTGTCAAAAATTTTTTGCAATGTACCTGTAAATTTTTTTGTTAATTTTACTGTAATTATTCTACATAAAATTATCTGTACCTGTAAAGTAATGCTGTAAAAGTACCTGTAAACATTTTTTGTTAATTTTACTGTTAAATTATCTTCAAATTAACTGTTAGTTTAAGGACTTGCCCGAAACGCTATGCGTGCTAGTGGCTTTACAAGAATGTAAATTTAACTCGATTTCTGTTCTCTGTTAACTCCAATGTACCATCCTGTATCTAAATAAATAAATGTGCGCGCGTCTTTAATACTTTCTGAAAGTTGTTTTAGTTCACCAGTTAAACCACAGTACGCTTTGTTGCTTTTAATTTTTTTTTACGAGTTGTAAAAGGAAGTGTTAACAGACTATTGTTTGATAGCTGCGATTATCACTCGTCATAGACGGGTGGATGTGTATCGCCTTTGCTCGTCCACACGTGCAGTGTTGCTGTAGTGGTGCCGCCCTGCTCGTCCACACCTGCAGTGTTGCTGTAGTGGTGCAGCCCTGCTCGTCCACACCTGCAGTGTTGCTGCCCTGCTCGTCCACACGTGTAGTGTTGCTGTAGTGGTGCAGCTGTGCTCGTCCACACCTGTAGTGTTGTTGTACTGGTGCCGCCCTGCTCGTCCACACCTGCAGTGTTGCTGTAGTGGTGCCGCCCTGCTCGTCTACACCTGCAGTGTTGCAGTATCTGCAATCTACAGGCCAGCAGGTGAATACAGATGCATTTAATGTGGCTATAACAACGATGACATTGTGAAACTCGATAATACGTTGATATCAAATCCCTACCCCTCCCTCCTCCTCCCTACCCATCACGACTATACAGCACTGGGAAGGGGGTCAGGATAAGGATTTGGAATGGGACGGTGGGGGGGGGGGAGGATTGGTGCCCAACCATTTGGACGGTCGGGGGATTGAACACCGACCTGCATGAAGGGAGACCATCGCTCTACCGTCCACCTCAAGTGGTTTGGCTTGCCAGTACAGAGCCCACAGTATTTTCTCTCTTAATTAGAAGGGCAAGTTTATTCTGGGTCAAAAGGTAATTCCAGACCAGTTGGTCACGGGGACACGATTGTCTCGTAATGCCGGTTCTGGTGATGCCTGCTCGTAAGCTGTGTTTTAACAGCCATCCCTGCCCCCTCCCCCACAGACAAGCCCAATCCCATTCTGCTTCTGACGAAGGACAGAGCGTCATGTCTACCGTGGTAGCGTTTTCTTGGCAATGGTTCGCCAGCTCTTTGTTCTCGGGCAGTGGCAGGTGATTACCACTGACAGCGTGCTTCCCCCACCCTCCTCCCCCATGCCCACAAAACTTGCACAAGCCAATCCAGGATCATACAATTGATAGGTTATAACAATTATATTCCACATTTTTTCCCCCAATGAGAATTTCTAGATTCGCAATAGTTCTCTACACGATTAAGGGCTTCCATGGCTAGTAGTTAAGTTCTCATTCTGTTCACCACGGGTGCTGCTCAGTAGTTCATAAATGCAAACTCTTTTATCATCATATTCCTATCTGCGCCTTCTGTTTGCTAGGACGCTGTAAGAGAAGGGAATTTTCAAGGGAAAGCGCCAAGCCATTACGACTATATAGCACTTTTAAGAGGTCAGGATAAAGACTTTGGATGGGACAGTGGGAAGGAATAGTGCCTAACCACTTGGACGGTCGGGGATTGAACGCCGACCTGCATGAAGCAAGACCGTCGCTCTACCGTCCAGCCCAAGTGGTTGGACTAGGACGCTGTAAATTACCAGGACCACTTGTCTCCCTTCTCCCCTCCCCTCCCAATCTGCTGCCAGACTGTCGGTGATGGCGGCTGTGGTGTATCCATTTGAATTTAGATCTTCTAGTTCCTCAAATTTCCACTTGTGCTCTCGTGGGTATCCCGTCTTCCCGCCTCTCAACCCACTATGTAGGTTAGCTTAGCATTTTAAAAGTACCGAATCATCACCTGTGGTTGATTGTTCAATAAATCCCTGAACTATATGTTTAACACATCTCTAACCCTGTCCATGGAGGACAGAAGAAAATGTATATATGCTGGTTAGCATTGTAAATGTGTGGCCACGTCTGTGGTAGAAAACATACGCGCTTTTTCTTCAGTTCTGCGTTGAAAGGCATTATTCCCAATTACAGTGTGGTGCTCGGGCTTGGTCCCGCCTGCTGGTGGGGCAGCATGAGCTACTGGAGACCTATAAAGGTGCTAGTGAAGTATTCAACACTATCACAAAGGTGATTGTGCCGGAGGGGTTGAATTTCTGCTAGTTGATCCCGCCTCGCAATCCTTAATAAACTGGGGCCAGATTCACGAAGCAGTTACGCAAGCACTTACGAACTGTCCATCTTTCTTAATCTTTGGCGGCTTTGTTTACAATTATTAAACAGTTAATGAGCTCCGAAGCACCAGGGAGCTGTTTATAATAACAACAGGTGATTGGTAAGTTTTCATGCTTGTAAACTGTTTATAAATGTAACCAAAGTCGTCAAAGATTGAGGGAAAGATGTACAGGTTCGTAAGTGATTGCGTAACTGCTCGTGAATCTGGCCCCTAGCTTGCAGGTTCCTGAGCCAACTGGGCTCAATCATAACTACAGTTGAAGCACCCATCCTCCTGTCTAGATAGTAGTTTTGTAACGTGAGCATCGTACATACATAGACGTACTGGACAATTAGATAGTAGAATTTGATACTATCACTTTAGCCCCAAAATATAAAGCTAAAACAAAACTTAATTTTGCTAGGCCTAGTATAGTACAAAATTGTACCTTAGTACATTTATATGTACTATAGTACATTAAATATAGTACAAAAATGTACTATATTTGACCTCGGATAGCGCGTGTTAGGCTTAGGATCGTTTGATTAGGTTAAGTTTTCTTTGCAACATCCGTACACAAACTTTTCCCGGTTGGGTCCAAATTCAATATGTACCGATTTCTACTTTATAATTACACCTATTACGTCAATATATGTACAGTGTGCTCATCGGTACTATAAGTGTTTCCTAAACAGAGAGGATTTTCAGAGGACCAGCAATACTTAAATCTGCAGATAAGCTCCTTGCACAAGGGGGGGAGTAAACCTTGGCAAAAAATTATAGACCAGTTGCCCTAACATCACATAATAGTGTTTGAAAGAGTGAATTAAGAATCAATATTTCTAGTTTTATGGAAATGAGTTACACAACCCAGGACAACATGGATTTAGAGCGGGAAGATCCTGTCTGTCACAGTTACTCAACCATCATGACAAAATCACAGAAGCCTAGAAGAAAAGCAAAATGGAAATGTTGTATACACGACTTTGCAAAGGCGTTCGACAAATGTGATCATGGAGTGATACCACACAAAATGAGGTCATTGGGAATAACGGAAAGAAGGACGCTGGATACTCAATTTCTGTCGAACGAACACAGAGTAACAGTCAATAAAATAAAAGTCAAAGCGCAGTTAAAAGCTCTGTACCTCAAGGTACAGTCCTGCACCGCTACTGTTCTTATTCTCTTATCAGATATGACAAAAATCACGTCACAGCTTCGTGTCATCCTTCGCAATGACCAAAAAATCAGCATGAAATTACCTCTCCTGAAGACATGGAAAAATTAAAAGCAGATATCAACAAAGTTTCGATTGGGCAGCAGAAAATAACAATTTTAACACTGATAAGTTCAGGTACGGCAAAATAGAGGATCTGAAACATAATACAGGGTACAAAACACAATCGATCTTCCCATAGTAGAAAAACGGCATGTCAAGGATTTGGAGAATAATGATGTCCGAGATCTAATGTTTAGGGAGCATAACCAAGCAATATTGCGTCAGCCAGAAAAATGATCGTGATGGATTACAAAACTTTCAAATCCAGGGATCCCTCACACAATGGTTGTACTCTTCAAAGGTCACTAGTGTGTTGTCCCGTCCTTGTAGTCCTGCTCCAGTACTCACTTCCCCCTTCGAGCAGGACGAGATTGCTGAAATAGAGGGAATACAGAGAACATATACTGGCACGCAATAGACGAGATAAAACCCTAAATATTGGGATCGTCTTAAAGCTCTCCAAATGTATCTCTCTAGAAAAGAGACGAGATAGATACCAAAAATATACACAGGAAAATACTATAGGCCAGTCCCAAATCTAACACAGTAAATAACAACGTACTAGAGTGAACGGTATGGAAGAAAGATGCCTAGAATAGAACCAGTGAAGAGAAGAGGTGCCATAGGCACAACAAGAGAGCACTGTATAAACATAAGAGTCCGCGGTTGTCAACGCCTCCACAGCGACTACAAGAAATATTGCCGGAAAACGTGTGACATCAAGAGAAAACTGGACTGTTTCTAAGAAGTTTCGGTTCAGCCGGGCTGTGGTGGTAAGTGGCTCTGCGGGCCGTCCGAGCAACAGTCCTGTGGTCAAGCTCTATCACAAGTTCGAGTCCTGGCCTCGGGCCGGGCTTAGTAGAAGAACTCCCAGAACCCCAGCAACCAGGTATCCAACCAAGATGAGCTGGTTGACGCTGTGGGTGACATTACGCTGTTGTCTCCTGTGGTGACGCTGGGGGCTGTGGTTGTCAGCTGGGTTGGAGCGGGAGCTGGTTTTCAGCTGTGTAACGCTGGAGCTGTGGTTTGTCAGCTGTGGTGACGCTGGGAGCGTGTGGTTGTCTGCTGTGTGACGCTGGGAGCTGTGGTTGTCTGCTGTGTGACGCTGGGAAGCTGTGGTTGTCAGGCTGTGGTGACGCTGGGAGCGTGGTTGTCTGCTGTGGTGACGCTGGGGAGCTGTGGTTGGTGGCTGTGGTGACGCGATGGAGCTGTGGTTGTATGCTGTTGGTGAAGCTGGGAGCTGTGGTTGTCTGCTGTGGTAGCTGCGCTGTGGTTGTCTGCTGTGTTGACGCTGGGAGCTGTGGTTGTCAGCTGTGGTGACGCTGGGAGCTGTGGTTGTCTGCTGTGTGACGCTGGGAGCTGTGGTTGTCTGCGTGTTGGTGACGCTGGAGCTGTGGTTGTCGGCTGTGTGACGCGGGAGCTGTGGTTGTCATCTGTGGTGACGCTGGGAGCTGTGGTTGTCTCCTTTGGTGACGCTGGGGCTGTGGTGTCTGCTTGTGGTGACGCTGGAGTACGCTGGGAGCTGTGTGTCGGCTGTGGTGACGCTGGGAGCTGTTATGAGACCGTGGCCTGGTATGGCACAGTCCAACCCCGTCCCTTAAAGTAAAAGTGGCGCCCTTTTAACGTTATCCTAACCACATTCACATGAAAACCTATTAGGTAACGGTCTCACAAATGTTATCTGTGTGACATCGGACTCGGTAGGTTAGATAGGTTACTTGCTAGTAGGCTAAGAGTTGGATTTTTTTAAACTTGGAAATCCAGAAACAGGCTGATTGTTCACTGACCAATGAAAATGCACAATCTAAACAAAACGCTATATGCCAAATAGCGCGTCGTGATTGAGCTGTTGTTGGCTGGCATTACAGGTGGAGAAGATGCTTTGTAAATCAATTGTTTTTCTTCTATCACAAACGTGCCACCACATTTTTCACAATGCTAAACAGCATATGTGCAATTTTCTTTTCTGTCCGCAGTTTATTCGTAAGGCTACCTTCCAGGACTGCCTGTGTTAACGCCGTCAGCAGCTGGACAACACGAGTTCCAGATATCGTGGTACAATTCAATTCAATTTCGTTCTCTTATTATGCACCCCATACCCATCCCGTGGGCGGTGGTTGTGAAGGATTACAGAGGCAGCATAATCGGTTCAGGACAGCTGTACCCTCTCTAGTTCGTTTAGCTAAGCAAATAACAATCTTTTGACTCTACAAAATTGTTATATACTGTATAGCATAAACATACATATTTAATCACCCACACAAATTACCACATCAATAATCTTTGTCACAAGTGATTAACAAGATGGCTCCACAACAGTCTACTATACAGAGGCACTTTACATCTATGGTGAGTCACACTGTTACTAGTCTTGCTCCACACCCACCCAACTGGGCTGCGCTTTACAGTCACTGTGCTCCCAACACACCACCCAACGTGGAGCGGCAGGCTTTAATCGCTGTGCATGCATACAACCCAACTCCCCCCATTCCACCACAACCAACCCCCCCATACCACCAAATGGCTGGAGACAACCAGTTGCAAGAAAGATAAAATATCCATTGGTCCCCGGTGAGGAGAGGGGCCTCCTCCCCATGAGAGATGAGGGGAGGGGGATGGCCATGTTACACCTGACCATGCTTATGTACCTGAGATGTTATTTACAAATTCCCTATCAGAGTGTTTGTGAATAACAATATGGGCCATAATTTGCATACATAAGCTTCTGAAAGGTTATATGGACATTTGTTTGGTTAGCACACTGGAATCACGTCATATGACTCACTGGCGCAGGACGGATCGTGCTGTCCATGACTGTACACATTTTCTCATTTAGGTTATTTCCTAAATGGTGTCATAAGCTTAGAAATGGACAGAGGAATTGACAATGTAATAGTAGGCCGACACCATGCATGTTGTGTGAATTCGTGGGTACTTGCTCTGTCTGTCTCTGGGATTGACGCTACCCGTGACGCCCCACGTCTAACCTGCCCCTCACACGCTGGTTTGTATGGTCAGATGTGCATGCACGCTACTGGCCACCTTGGCGGTATATCCTCCGTGTACATATCGACATGAAGCCGTGACACAGGGGTGGCAGATTAATTTTCGTCTCCAGGAAACTTGGTTATATCACTTCCAATTTCAATTTCTTTTATTATGCTATCACTCTCGTGGCGTGTGGTGGAACCCCGTCTCTTGCCGTGACGTAATACTCACGCCTATATCTAATTGTGACACTTTTCATTAAAGCGACAGATATGCCTGTGTTAAAGTACTATCCATTTTTGTTTTATTAAACTAGTAACAATTCAACGCCATCCCTTCCGAATCCTTTTAGATCTACGATGCTAGCTGCAGCTGCGGAGTATATATCTCTGTACTAGCGCGATTCCTCGTTAATGTTCTTACATGCTTTATATTGTGGCTTAGGAGGCATTATTGTCGTCCACTACTATCACTGTAATTTTTGCTGTTACCGATATTTGTGTCATATTATTATAAAGGCCGTTCGTCGAGTGACGGGAATTCGTGTCATAATTTTAAAGTTAGAGGAGAATTGTTGGCCTTCAGCCACCACACCACTATCCTCTCACACAAGACCAGGTCGTAGTACCCAAGTCTACTACCTTCAGCATCTCGCACCAAACACCAAGATCCGTGACGACCCACACCAGCATTTCCACCACAAGTCAATGACCTTGCTGCCTTTCTCCCCCACAATTAGAATCCGACGCGAAGGCCTTATCCACACGACAATACCTCGCATACCGCCCAATCCCAGCTGTGAGCTGGGGCCCGGGAGCGGGCGTACCCAAAATTGCCTCCCATGATATTTAAACGATAAGCAGAGGACGTTACCCCCTGTGGAGATCGAGTCAGAGCTCTGACAATCAACGTCGGAGTGGATGTGAGTGGCAGTTACTTCTAGTCAGCCTTGGGTCCGTAGGGGGGTAGGGGGCTAAGCGGGACGGGTGTTCAAAAAAGTTTTGGGGGCAATGGAACCTGGAAGGTGGGGTGGGTGAATGGTTTGACTGGAAGGATGCACCTATACAAGTTGTTAAGGACCTATTTGTAAAGTACTTAGTGCTTGTAAAAGTACCGGGAAAACGATCTTCCGGGCGTTGCGGCCGTGTACAATGGGGCTGACCCTGCTGGTGATGGGTCCGAGGTTAAACTCATGGCAACTGGAGTGCTGAGGGGCTACTGGGGTTCTGGTAGCCAGGTACCAAGCTCGGTTACTGCATGGGCCTACGCAAACATAGTCTTAAACAGGAAGAGGATTTCCAAGGCACACAGAGGAAGAGGGGCAGAGGAAACATAGACGAAAAAGAGCATGCAGTCTAGCAAAGATGGAGGTGACAACAGGGGGACAGTACCCAAGAAAGACAGGGGCGCATCGCGAACGCGCAAGCCCACCCCCCCAAAAAAAAACGCGGAAAGGAGGGAGCGGTGTTGGTCGTTCGAAGCACCGGGGGGGAGAGTAACGAACGGCGGACGTGGTAGAGGTCCGAACCAAGGGGGGTGTACGGCACGGCGTCGACACCGAACCCGGGGCAAGCCCCGGGCAGGACAGAAACGAGGGGGCAGAGTTGAGGCAGCGGGGCAGGGCGCACAGGCAGGAAATAGGCCGGAAAAGAGCAGGGGGAGGGGGACCGGAGAAGAAAGACTTGTCCGAGAGGGTCTAAGGCAAGAACTGTCCTAGCCGAGCTAAAAGCAGACTGGCCAGCGCCGACAACCAGGGAAGTAACAAGGGGAGGTATATCTACAAGTGGCGGGCTGGCAAGCGAGGGAACAAAAGGGCCGGAAAAAGGATGCCCGAGCGCGTTAAGCTTAAAGAAATTAGGACGCTGAAAACTTTTCTAAATTTTACAGACAAATCTAATTTCGGAAGAAACGCACTAAGCTTATGATTGGGTAAAACGAGGAGGGGATATAAACAGGACTGGGATATGAAGACAAGGAACTGATATGAGGATAAGGAGCTGGATATTGGATAGGAGCTGGGGTATGAAGGAAATAAGGGCTGGGTATAGATAGGGAGCCTGGGTGGAGAAAAGGATCTGGGGGTAGAGGAGCAAGTAAATGGGATATGGAGGGACAAGGAGCTGGGGTATAGAACAAGGAGCTGGGAATGAGGACAAGGAGCTGGGATATTAGGATAGGAGCTGGGATATGAGTAAAGGAGCTGGGATATGAGGACAATTATCTGGGGTAATAGAACAAGAGCCCGTGATATGATGACATGGAGCTGAGATATGAGAACACGGACGGGGAATGAGTACAAACAGTTTGGAATTGAGGAACAGAGCTGGAATATTTAAATTACTGTTGTGTACTGTTTATAACTTTAATGGCCTGAAGAACCATCCTAAAGGACACAATAGTTAGGAAACAACAGAAAGTCTAATTGGCTCGTTCTACAGGTCCTAATTAGTCCCAAGTAAACGCCGTTACATATATCTAGTTTACGGTTGAACATCTATCGATCACACGATTGAAACACTCTATCGAACACAAGTCTATTGTGTTAACAACCGGGTAATAATTCAAGTGTGAAGAACATGATTATGAAAATAAGTTACAGAAATTAATTTAAATAGTTTAAACATGTCACAAAAGTTTTGTTCTTGTATAAGTGTTGCTTGATACTTTTAACGCAAAGCATGTTACGCAAGTACGGCAAGCCAATAGCGAACCTGTCCATCTTTTCCCCTCAATGTTTTAGGGCTTTGTTTACAATTATTAAACAGTTAAATGAGCTCCGAAGCACCAGGTAGCTGTTTATAACAATAACAACAGTTGATTGGCAAGTTTCATGCTTTTGTAAACTGTTTAAAAATGTAACCAAAGCGTTAAGATGGAGGAAAGATGTACACTTTCGTAAGTGCTTGCATAACTGCTTCGTGAAAAACTGCCCAGGTCGTAAGTGCTTGCATAACGCCTTCTTTAATCTGACCCCCAGGTTCGTAAGTGCTTTTTGGCGTAACTGCATTCTTGCTTCGTGAATCCTGGCACGGGTTTGGGAATCTGCTTTTAAAGTAGCCGTTGAAGGGACATGGAGGGGTTGACTCCTTATCTAAAGTAAGATAATTGTTGGATCTGCCAAATTTATTGGGTGGTAGGCACATACCTTCCTGGTGGGTCAAGCCTGGCCTCTGGCCGGGCTGGCTAGTATAAGCACTCCCAAACCCATCAACATGTATCAAGCAGCACAACCACTGGTGGAAACTGGTCAGAATTGCGTTTCACCTTTGTAAACACACAATAATTGGCTATGTAAAAACGGTACCCTCGAACATTGTTATGGTAACAAACGTAAATTCTGTATTTAGTTTTAGGTTAGCTTTTGCCTTTTGAAAGCCTACAATCACCTTCTGGAAACAAGAGTACACTTCATGTAGTTGTTGGGTAATTACACGTAACAAGACCATTGTTTACATTCTAGACTTTGTACAGAAACATAGGAAGGGGAGTGGGGGGGGGGTGAAGGGGGAGTCAACCTACCTCCCCCCCCCCCTTCAGTCATGCAGAATTGGTCATGGACCCTAAATGTTCAAAATGAGTGGTGGCGATGACGCAGGTTACAAAATATTGGCGGGAGAGGCGCCACGGTGACGAGGCCTATGGCACAGTGCATGGGGGATGGGTATGGGGTGCATAATAAAAATTGAATTGAAATTGTGGTGGTCTTCGACTCGCAAGTGATCAATGACAGGACAGAAACGTTTTTTCTTCACCTGATCAAGTTGTTATTGAGACAAGAAAGAAATACATCTCAAAGGGATAGAGTTAGCTTAGGCTATTTCTACCGCGACCCTTTCTTTCACCTGATGTTTCTATTCATTTAAGTCAACTTTTGGGTACACTGGAGTTAGGGATGGTCGTACGTTTAATCCTGGGCAAAGACGGTATTAAGGATTAGTAGGACCTGGAGAATTTCCAAGCGCAGGTTTCCTGTCTCCGCTGACGCGAATTAAATTAGGAAATATAGTCATACTGTCTGAGAAGTAGCAGGGAGAGGCATGACGTCAGAAGCATGCCTCGCCTGAAGCGCTGTGTGTGTGTGTGGTGGTGTGTGTGTGGTGTGTGGTGTGTGTGTGTGTGTGTGTGTGTGGTGTGGTGTGGTGTGTGTGTGTGTGTGTGTGTGTGTGTGTGAAAAAATAGTAACAGTTGATTGATTGACAGTTGAGGCGGGCCGAAAGAGAAGAGCTCAACCCCCGCAAGCACAAGGTGAATACAGGTGACCTCCATTATATGCGCCGTCACCTACGACCTGTGCCTGGAAGACCACGGTAACTACGTGGCAGTTATCCTCGCCATTAACGTCGTCCTGCCTGTGGTACAAGACCCCTGGATCACGCGAGACCCCCACACCAATACTGCAGTAGTCAGCCGCCAGAGGTCACGGCGAGGATAAATGGGAACCAGGAGTCGTGTGTTGGGAGTAAATGATGTAACATTGATTTTGTAAAAACATTCTGGCAGCTGTGGCTTGCACGCGAGGTATAGTTTGCTTTGCTTGCTTTGCCTCGGTTTGCTTGCTCAGTTTGCTTTGCCGGCAAGCACCTGGCCAGGTGGTGGTGGAACGGGAGACTGGGTATTCCAAACTCGTACTTGTTGATTAAGGCAGCGTCTGGGATGTTCTCGGATGCAGTTCAGTTTTGGTCGCCGTACTATAGAATGGATATAAATTCATTTGAACGTGTCCAGCGTAGGATGAAGTTAATTTCCCAAATTAGAAATCTTTCATAGGAAGAAAGATTAACAAAGCTTAAATTGCATTCACTGGAAAGGAGAAGAATTGGGAGTGACATGATAGAGGTTTACAAGTGAATGAATGTCCATAACAAAGGAGATATTAATAGGGGTATTAAAAGTATCAACACAAGACAGAACGCGAAACAATGGGTATAAATTGGATAAGTTTAGATTTAGGAAAGACTTGGGTAAATACTGGTTCAGTAACAGGGTTGTTGATTTGTGGAACCAATTGCCGCGTAACATTGTGGAGGTGGGGTCCCTCGATTGTTTTAAGCATGGGTTGGACATGTATATGAGTGGGATTGGGTGGTTATAAATAGGAGCTGCCTCGTATGAGCCAATAGGCCTTCTGCAGTTACCTTTATTCTTATATTCATTCTGTCATTTGTACCCCAGATACAGCTGGGAGAGGGGGAGGGGGAGGATATAAGAACATAAGAACAAAGGTAACTGCAGAAGGCCTATTGGCCCATACGAGGCAGCTCCTATTTATAACCACCCAATCCCACTCATATACATGTCCAACCCACGCTTGAAACAATCGAGGAACCCCACCTCCACCACGTGTATACCCATTGTTTCGTGTTCTGTCTTGTGTTGATACTTTTAATACCCTATTAATATCACCTTTGTTATGTCCATTCATCCATTGTAATATCTGTAAGCAGTTATTGTTTAAGCAGGAAATTGAAAATTTTGCCCTGAAGGGCAAGTTCATTGGGCAGCGTCACTTATCTGGAGTAAACATGCCGTCATGGGAGCCGGTCGGCCGAGCGGACAGCACGCTGGACTTGTGATCCTGTGGTCCTGGGTTCGATCCCAGGCGCCGGCGAGAAACAATGGGCAGAGTTTCTTTCACCCTATGCCCCCTGTTACCTAGCAGTAAAATAGGACCTGGGTGTTAGTCAGCTGTCACGGGCTGCTTCCTGGGGTGGAGGGCTGGTCGAGGATAACCTAAAAGTGTTTCCGTGAAGATCTGTTAACTGATAACCTCTGTTAGTGTTTCTTTTAAGGAATCTTAATGCATAACAATGGCAGTTAGCTTTGCTTGCGTTGAAGAGGCATAGTTCTCAATTCATGCGGTTTTTTTCATTTCCGTCCGAGACATTATTCCCAATTACAGTGTGGTGCTCGGGCTGGTCCGCCTGCTGGTGGCGGCAGCATGAGCTACTGGATGACCTATAAAGGTGCTAGTGAAGTATTCAACACTATCACAAAGGTGATTGTGCCGGAGGGGTTGAATTTCTGCTAGTTGATCCCGCCTCGCAATCCTTAATAAACTGGGGCCAGATTCACGAAGCAGTTACGCAAGCACTTACGAACCTGTCCATCTTTTCTTAATCTTTGGCGGCTTTGTTTACAATTATTAAACAGTTAATGAGCTCCGAAGCACCAGGAGGCTGTTTATAATAACAACAGGTGATTGGTAAGTTTTCATGCTTGTAAACTGTTTAATAAATGTAACCAAAGTCGTCAAAGATTGAGGAAAGATGTACAGGTTCGTAAGTGATTGCGTAACTGCTTCGTGAATCTGGCCCCTAGCTTTGCAGGTTCCTGAGCCCACTGGGCTCTATCATAACTACAGTTGAAGCAACCCATCCTCCTGTCTAGATAGTACGTTTTGTAACTGTGAGCATCGTACATACATAGACGTACTGGACAATTAGATAGTAGAATTTGATACTATTCACTTTAGTCCCCAAAAATACAGCTAAAACCCAAACTTAAATATTGCTAGGCCTAGTATAGTACAAAATTGTACCTTAGTACATTTATATGTACTATAGTACATGTCAAATATAGTACAAAAATGTACTATATTTGACCTCGGATAGCGCGTGTTAGGCTTAGGATCGTTTGATTAGGTTAAGTTTTCTTTGCAACATCCGTACACAAACTTTTCCCGGTTTGGTCCAAATTCAATAGTACCGATTTCTACTTTATAATTACACCTATTACGTCAATATATGTACAGTGTGCTCATCGGTACTATAAGTGTTTCCTAAACAGAGAGGATTTTCAGAGGACCAGCAATACTTAAATCTGCAGATATAGCTCCTTTGCACAAGGGGGGGGAGTAAAGCCTTGGCAAAAAATTATAGACCAGTTGCACTAACATCACATAATAAGTGTTTGAAAGAGTGATTAAGAATCAAATTTCTAGTTTTATGGTAAATGAGTTACACAACCCAGGACAACATGGATTTAGAGCGGGAAGATCCTGTCTGTCACAGTTACTCAACCACTATGACAGAATCACAGAAGCCCTAGAAGAAAAGCAAAATGCAGATGTTGTATACACAGACTTTGCAAAGGCGTTCGACAAATGTGATCATGGAGTGATAGCACACAAAATGAGGTCATTGGGAATAACTGGAAAAGTAGGACGCTGGATACTCAATTTCCTGTCGAACAGAACACAGAGTAACAGTCAATCAAATAAAAGTCAAAGCGCAGTTAAAAGCTCTGTACCTCAAGGTACAGTCCTTGCACCGCTACTGTTCCTTATTCTCATATCAGATATAGACAAAAATACACGTCACAGCTTCGTGTCATCCTTCGCAAATGACACAAAAATCAGCATGAAAATTACCTCTGCTGAAGACATTGAAAAATTAAAAGCAGATATCAACAAAGTTTTCGATTGGGCAGCAGAAAATAACATATTTAACACTGATAAGTTTCAGGTACGGCAAAAATGAGGATCTGAAACATAATACAGGGTACAAAACACAATCGAATCTTCCCATAGTAGAAAAACGGCATGTCAAGGATTTGGGAATAATGATGTTCGACGATCTAATGTTTAGGGAGCATAACCAAGCAAATATTGCGTCAGCCAGAAAAATGATATGATGGATTACGAGAACTTTCAAATCCAGGGATCCCATCACAATGGTTGTACTCTTCAAGTCACTTGTGTTGTCCCGTCTTGAGTACTGCTCAGTACTCACTTCCCCCTTCAGAGCAGGAGAGATTGCTGAAATAGAGGGAATACAGAGAACATATACGGCACGCATAGACGAGATAAAACACCTAAATTATTGGGATCGTCTCAAAGCTCTCCAAATGTACTCTCTAGAAAGGAGACGAGAGAGATACCAAATAATATACACATGGAAAATACTAGAGGGCCAGGTCCCAAATCTACACAGTAAAATAACAACGTACTAGAGTGAACGATATGGAAGAAAATGCAGAATAGAACCAGTGAAGAGAAGAGGTGCCATAGGCACAACCAAGAGAGCACTGTATAAACATAAGAGGTCCGCGGTTGTTCAACGTCCTCCCAGCGACTACAAGAAATATTGCCGGAACAACCGTGGACATCAAGAGAAAACTGGACTGTTTTCTAAGAAGTTTCGGTTCAGCCGGGCTGTGGTGGGTATGTGGCCCTGCGGGCCGCTCCGAGCAACAGCCTGGTGGACCAAGCTCTCACAAGTCGAGCCTGGCCTCGGGCCGGGCTTGGGGAGTAGAAGAACTCCCAGAACCCCATCAACCAGGTATCAACCAAGATGAGCTGGTTGACGCTGTGTGTGACTTACGCTGTTGTCTCCTGTGGTGACGCTGGGAGCTGTGGTTGTCAGCTGTGGTGACGCTGGGAGCTGTGGTTGTCAGCTGTGGTAACGCTGGGAGCTGTGGTTGTCAGCTGTGGTGACGCTGGGAGCTGTGGTTGTCTGCTGTGGTGACGCTGGGAGCTGTGGTTGTCTGCTGTGGTGACGCTGGGAGCTGTGGTTGTCGGCTGTGGTGACGCTGGGAGCTGTGGTTGTCTGCTGTGGTGACGCTGGGAGCTGTGGTTGTCGGCTGTGGTGACGCTGGGAGCTGTGGTTGTCTGCTGTGGTGACGCTGGGAGCTGTGGTTGTCTGCTGTGGTGACGCTGGGAGCTGTGGTTGTCTGCTGTGGTGACGCTGGGAGCTGTGGTTGTCAGCTGTGGTGACGCTGGGAGCTGTGGTTGTCTGCTGTGGTGACGCTGGGAGCTGTGGTTGTCTGCTGTGGTGACGCTGGGAGCTGTGGTTGTCGGCTGTGGTGACGCTGGGAGCTGTGGTTGTCTCCTGTGGTGACGCTGGGAGCTGTGGTTGTCTCCTGTGGTGACGCTGGGGGCTGTGGTTGTCGGCTGTGGTGACGCTGGGAGACGCTGGGAGCTGTGGTTGTCGGCTGTGGTGACGCTGGGAGCTGTGGGAGACGGTGGCCTGGTATGGCACCGTTCCAACCCGTCCCTTAAAGTAAAAGGGCGCCCTTTTAACGTTATCCTAACCAACATTTCACATGAAACCTATTAGGTAACGGCTCACAAATGTTATCTGTGCATCGGACTCGGTAGGTTAGATAGGTTACGTTGCTAGTTAGGCTAACGAGTTGGATTTTTTAAACTTGGAAATCAAGAAAACAGGCTGATTGTTCACCCAGAAAATGCACAAGCTAAACAAAACGCTATATTCAAAATAGCGCTCTGATTAGGCTGTGTTGGCTGGCATTACAGGGGAGAAGATGCTTGTAAATCAATTGTTTTTCTTCTATCACAAACGTGGCCACACATTTTCAATGCTAAACAGCATATGTGCATTTTCTTCTGTCCGCAGTTTATATGTATTAGGCTACATTGCCAGGACTGCTGTGTATAACGCCGTCAGCAGCTGGACAACACGAGTTCCAGATATCGTGGTACAATTCAATTCAATTTCTTTCTTTATTATGCACCCCATACCCATCCCGTGGGCGGTGGTGTGAAGGATTACAGAGGCACATAATCGGTTCAGGAACTGAACCCTCTAGTTCGTTTAGCTAAGCAAATAACAATCTTTTGACTCTACAAAATTGTTATATACGTATACATAAACATACATATTTAATCACCCACACAAATACACACATCAATAATCTTTTGTCACAAGTGATTCAACAAGAGGCTCACAACAGTCACTATACAAGGCACTTTACATCTATGGTGAGTCACACAGTTACTAGTCTTGCTCCACACCCACCCAACTGGGCGGCAGCTTTACAGTCATGTGCTCCACACCCACCCAACTGGGCGGCAGCTTTAGTCATGTGCATGCAACAACCCCAACCCCCCCATCCACCACCACCAACCCCCCATCCACCAACATGGCAGGAGACACACCAGTTGCCAGAAAGATAAAATATACATTGGTCCCCGGTGAGGGAGGGGCCTCCTCCCCATGAGAGATGAGGGGGAGGGGGATGCATGTATACACCTGACCAGCTGTCAGATGTTTTCAAATTCCCTATCAGGTGTTTGTAAACAAATATGGGCCATAATTTGCATACATAAGCTCTGAAAAGTTATATGGGACATTTGTTTGGTTACACAATGGAATCACGTCATATGACTCACTGGCGCAGGACGGATCGTGCTGTCCTGCTGTACACATTTTCTCATTTAGGTTATTTCCTAAATGGTGTCATAAGCTTAGAAATGGACAGAGGTGACAATGTTATAGTAGGCGACACCATGTCTATACCCTGGTTAGTAGTGATTCGTGGGAGGAACACGTGTGTGTGTGTGTCTGTCTGTCTCGGGGATTGACGCCCTTGAGCGCCCACGCCACCGCCCTCCCAGCTGGGTGGTGGCAGATGGTGCATGCACGTCCTGCCACCTGGCGGTATATCCTCCGTGTCAATCGACACCGTGACACAGGCGGTGGCAGTTAATTCGCTCCAGGAAACTTGGTTATATCACATTCCAATTCAATTTCTTTATTATGCATTATCATCTCGTGGGCGGTGGTGGAACCCCGTTCTCTTGACTCGCGACAACGTAAATAAATCCAATTTTGTTTAGTCTAACCAGTAACATAAGAATTCAAGCACCCTTCCTAACCTTTTAGAGTCCGATGCATAGGCAATGCGAATATTTGCGAGCCGTAGTCTTAGGTATATCTTTGTGGCTTAGGAGCATATGTTTATATGTAAAGTTTTGCTGTTACCGATGATTGCATATTAAGGTTCTCGTACGAGATTGTCAATATTTATAATTATTGTGCCTCATCCACCACACAATACCTGCTCCCCACAGCCTCATCCACCACACAATACCTGCTCCCCACAGCCTCATCCACCACACAATACCTGCTCCCCACAGCCTCATCCACCACACAATACCT
>WNGS01159612.1:10607109-10648111 GCA_020271785.1 Procambarus virginalis
GACTGGCATTACAGAGACTGCACGACCACCAACGTTTCCCGTCACAAATTGGGGGCCTGGCCTAGGAGCCTCACTCAGGTAATGCTTCTAGACCCTTCACATAAAGTTGTGGTAACTGTACTTGGCTTTTTTACAAATGAAATTTTTCAGATCTCTTATTCTTTGACTAATTTTAATGGTGCTTCTTACCGTTTGCTTTCCAGATGTAGCATTATATGATTGTTGGATGACTTTTGATTACGTGGTGTCTGGTGCCACAGTCATACTCGTGATTGGTTGTTCCATAATCTTTGCTATATCCTGTGTTTCCACCTTATTCTCGTCCCTACAGGAGAGTTCTCATTCAGACAGATCACCCCTTTGGTACTCTGGTACTTTGGTCTGTCTTCGGGTCACGTACACCCACATCTTTGCAACCCGAATGTAGGAGGATATAGAATGCCAAAGTTCCTCTAGCACGAACTATGCTGTAAGGTTGGGACCCCTACAAGCAGTTCTGGTCATTAATTGACACTTCGCACCCCTATGCGTCTGTCATAGATATGGTACTTACACAGGTAGAGAGTTAGCATTCTTTTCCAGAGCACAAAGATTGTTAATTCTGTAAGTGCTATCTAGTTTTAGTAGGAATCCTCTTACCTTTGTTCTCGTCATTTAGAGACAAGGTAAGAAATCCCTACATTTTTTGGACTACCTTCGAGACAACTGTCTCACCATTCAAGTAGGATCCCTGATGCCCTTATCCTCGTCATATAGAGCACCGGGTACAAGATTTCCTATTTTCTTGAAACACTTATTTTCATTTTTGATCTTGATTATAACCTTGATTATTAAGTTTAGAACAGAATAGTTTACCGTTGTCACGTCTTCCTGTCACTCTTGACATTTCATACTTTGGTACATCCACCTGCGTATTCTCTTGCATATATGTACTATCATTTACCATATTTCACCTTTTCACATTTAGACAGAATCCAAACGATGAAGTGAGCACACTAGTTCGTGCTACCAAGGCGGAGATGCTGACTCTAGTAAATGAGTACCACCTTACAACCTCACATGGAGCTACTAAAACTGATTTGCACAACCACATCTTGGACCACTTATTAGACAATGATGCTATTACTCCTGAATCTCATGAACATTACTTAACTGCAGGCAAAAACGCCTTGGCAGCCATGAAATTGAAGCTAGAACTCGCTAACGCCGAACGTGAACGTCTGAAAGAACAAGTTGCCTTTGAAAAGGAAACTCTCCAGAGGAAGGAACGTGAAGCTACAATAGACCGTGAGCGTGAAAAGGAGGCTCTCCAAAGGAAGGAACGGGAAGCCAAACTTCAACTCAAGCTGAACTTGAGAGAGAACAAGCTGCCCTACAACGTGAGCGTGAGAGGGAACAGCTTGAATTAAAAGAACGCGAGCTGGAGATACAACGTGAACACAATAAGAAGCAAGCCGCCAGTGCTCTAGACCACCGTAAGAAAGAACTTGACTTAGAAACCACACACCACACTCGGCACCAACAAGCTGAAGCTAAACTTCAGGTACGTTTTAACCTTTCCCATGCAATTAAGTTAATGCCATCTTTTGTTGAGGCAGAAGTAGATGTCTTTTTTACTTCATTTGAGGCTCTGGCTAGCCAACTCAGCTGACCTCAGGATCAGTGGTCTGTGCTTCTCAGGTCTCATTTAACAGGCAGAGCTGCAGTGACTCTCAGTACTATAGCGACTGAAACCGACTACCAGGTACTGAAGCAAGCAGTGCTCGATGCCTACCTCGTCTCCACCAAGACCTATAGGCGTAAGTTCAGGGATTACCTTAAAGCAAGTGCTACCACTTATCTAGAGTTTGCAAATAACAAGAAGAGATATTTTATGAAGTGGCTCGAAGCCGCAAAAGTCTCCACCTTTACAAATCTCGTCAACCTCATCCTGGTGGAAGAATTGCTTAGGCGTGTACCTAATACAATACATCTCTACCTAGCCGACAAGGAAGAAAACGACTTTACCCGATGTGCTCAATTCTCTGACTCTTACAGCCTTATTCACAGAGTACCAGCCGACACGCCATCTAGTAAGACCTCCAGGTTTAGTCCTGAAAGTGAGTACCAGTAATGTGAACTCCTCGTTGTATTGCAATTATTGCAAAGACTATGGGCATACCATAGAAAAGTGTACCAGTCCTCACTGTAAGGTCAGCAGTGAAAATAAGCCCAAATCACCTTCTCTTAAAATTCATAAGAGTCCTAAGCCTGTAATGAACATTTTTGTTTCTTCCACTCATATCTCTCTCTTCAACAGACACTTGTTCTCCGGAACAGTCTCTGCCAGACGTGGAGATTCGGAGGAAAGGTTCAAAGTGAAGATCATGAGGGACACACCTGCTCTACAGTCCATTCTTCTGAAATCAGCTGTACCCAACGTCACCTACACTGGAGAAACTGTTTTCATCACGGACCTAACTGCTACTACACCATATCCACTTACCAGAGTCAGCATGAACTGTCCACTTATGCAAGGTGAAGTCCAAATCGCCATATGGGAAAAGCCTTTTCCCATGTCAGGAGTTCAACTTCTCCTGGGTAACGACTTGGCAGAAGATCAACAACCTGTGAATGTAATCATCAAGGAAGATCCCCAGGTATGTGACTCGGCAGTGGAAATTCCTGTTTTGCAGTTGGTTGAAGAGGTCCAATCAAAAGATTCTAACAACGTCTTCCCTCCTGTTATGCTGCACGCCTGAAACCAGCTGCTGCAGTTGTTTCTCAAGATCCTCCGAGCCTCCCACCGAATCTCACAGTGCTGGAGTTCCATAAGTTGCAGAGAGAGGATCCCTCCTTAACATCTTTATTCATACAGGCTAAGACCCAACCTAACTCTATCCCTGGTTTCTTTGTAGAAAATAAAGTGTTGTACCGACATTATAGAACCAGGAAATTGATGGTGAACGACGATAGGGCCAACATCAAACAACTGGTAGTACCCTACAGCCTACGATCAGATATCTTGCGTCTGGTCCGGGGATCTCGCTCACACTACGGCTTCTACAAGACGTACAAGGCCCTGAAACAGGACTACTACTGGCCAGGTATGATTCGAGACATTAAACACCATGTCAAAGATTGTCACATGTCTCGGATGACAGGTAAACCGAACGCTCTTCTATTAAAGGCATCCCTAATACAGGTACCAGTGTCTTCTGAGCTGTTCAGCCATATCAGCAATTGTGACGAGCCTCTGTCCCAGACAAGCTCAGGTAATATTCCTCTATGTAATACCCTGTGTTCTACCATCAGGTATTCTACAGCAGTTTCCGTCCAGAACAGTACTGCTGCTGACGTTGTGAAACACCTCGGGAAGCAGTTCCCTCAGTACGGACACTGCCAGGGAAGTCAGAACAAGTGTCATAACACTTCCATCGACCTGAGTAGGACAAACATCACCAAGGTATTGTCTAATCCTTCTCGTTGTACTTGGAATGACTACAATGGTTCTAAATTCTCGATCTATTCCAACACCAGGAAAGATCCTTCTCTCTACGAAACAAATCCAAATAAACGTGCTCCTCCAGACAACTTTACCAGCCTTCGGCTAAAATATTGTAAGACAAACTTGCCTTCCATTGCATTTGAAGGGCGTAAATCCTTGTCTAGTACTAACTCCATTCTCGCCCTGCCAGGTATTAGAAAACCTTCAGTCTTCCACCCTGGCGTGAGGAACACCATCACACCACTGCGTGATGGGATCATGAACTATAGCAACAGTCATCAGAGAGGGGCCACTCGACATCCTGCCCGACGTGCAACACAACGTATCATCCAATCTACTAGGTTACAACTTCAACCTCTCCTCGGACTTCAACATTCTTTGGTTCCTACATCAGGACCAGTTCTCCAAACTTCGCTGAATCCTGCATCACCATGTGAACATCATGTATCACAATCTCCTTCGGTTCCTACTGCTAGTCCAGTTCTCCAATCAGCGCTTGCTATGCTGGGTCTTGCATCAGAGGAACAATCTCACCATCTCCTTGGATCACCATTCTCGTCGATTCATTCAGCA
Organism: Procambarus virginalis; assembly: GCA_020271785.1. Classification (NCBI taxonomy): domain Eukaryota; kingdom Metazoa; phylum Arthropoda; class Malacostraca; order Decapoda; family Cambaridae; genus Procambarus; species Procambarus virginalis. The sequence continues at coordinate 10,611,170 of WNGS01159612.1, forward strand.
GGCTCGATTCTACAGCAGATGCATACTTCACAGAGTCCTGCAGTGCTACCTCAACATCTTCAAGCACCATTTTCTTCAGTTTATGCAGCAGACCCAGTTCCCCTAACTAACATTGCTTCACTGGGCCCTGTACCTGCCGAACTTCAACATCACCATCTACTTCATCAAAGGCTCGGATAACATCGTCGCCGACGCACTTTTACGAGACCACGAGGTGGACTCATCTACTCCTACTATTCTACACTCCGCTGCAGTCGAATACGCAATAGGAGCAGGCTTTGGGGAGAGCTGTCACTGTAAAATCTCTAGTAAGAGATTTGGCCTGCTCCCTTATCACCTATTCTACTCATTCACATATATTTAATGAAGAACTGCAACCAAGAACAACAACAACTACTTCCAGAGGTCTAGACAGTATACCAGTCACCCCCCCCCCCCCTGCACCACTGCCCATCGCCCACCTCGCACCTGGGTCACTGGGAGACCACGCCCTCCGAAACAAGCAGTTTAAGTGAGCCAATTCATAGTTAAAGAAGCCATCAGTGCCATCTGCCTGGCCGATATTATGTATAAATAGGGCTACCAGGCTCTCAAAGATTCAGATTACTCCTGTGTGCTCAACTGAGTAGACCTGTCGAATGTAATCCGTTACCACACCGTGATGTTAACACATCTCGGTGTGGTAACGGATTTAGTCAGACTAGCTCATAGTATTCTGCGCCATATTTTATTTTGCACCGTAACGTAAATTTGATTGTTCATTTTGTTTGTTTTGCTCAATTTGTACTAAAGCCAAGCCTGGATTTTTTTGTAATTTGTTTAATTTATTTTTAAAGTAAAGTATTTTAAGTTTTTCCATCTGCTTTATCCTACAGTATATCTCACTGTGAAGACACCTTTGCAGTTTAACTTTTTTTTTAATATTTTGTGACTGGCATTACAGAGACTGCACGACCACCAACGTTTCCCATTACAACATATATATATATATATATGTATATATGTATATATATATATATATATGTATATATGTATATATATATATATATATATATTGGTGTATACTGGCAGCAGGTTTTCTTTTACACATGTCTCATTGAATATGACCGCATATTCTGTATTTACTATCTTCTGATTTAGGGAAACACCCAAATCACGGAACTATTTACTCTTCCCACAATGAGAGTAAGGACAAGACCAGAACATAACGATGCCAACACAGAAGACAATGTCCAACATAACAGGCCAATTACACTGGATTAATCTTTGTATGTAGATGCCAGCTGCCTCGTATGGGCCAATAGGCCTTCTGCGGTTACCTCTATTCTTATGTTCATATGTTTCACCCCATTTATCCCCTATGTATTCCCTATGTTTTCACCTTTATTTTTATCACCTGACCCAGTGCGGGTATATAATCAAACCACATTGTAACATTCCCTCACTTGAGAATGAACCATGGAGGTTCGAAACGTCGTGCAAATTGTTTAAATAAGTGTAATACATTCTATAGTAATCCACATCTTTTCTTCACCCAGAAATTACGAAAATGAGTTTTGGAGAACTCCTATTTCAGCTAAGCCCTGATGCTAAGAAAATATATATATATATATATATATATATATATATATTATATATATATATATATATATAATATATATTTTTAAAGTATATTTTGGTAGCAGTCTTTCCTGTAGACATATATTTAAATGTAACCGAAAAAGTAAGATTAATAATTTTAACACGAATTTTCTCAATACTTCTTATGTTTCTTTTCACTATTGATAGTAATTGAAAAGTCAATTCTCCAAAATTCATTTTTATTTCTAGTCTGACGCGACACTTAAACGCGTTTCGTAATAACTTATTACATTTTCAAAGACTTTTAGTTTACACACGCACAACTATAACCTGCAAACACTAAACAGTTCTTACTTATGCTATGATTTAAACAGCTTTCATTTTATACCCGCATTTTGGGTGAGGTGATATGCTACAACAGTTTTGCATGAGGTGAACAAAACTTTCAACACAGGACAGAACACGAAACAATGGGTATTAATTGGGTGTTAATTGGGTAAATTGAAGGTAAGAATGGAAGTAACTGCAGAGAGCCTAATGGCTCATATTTCTTGATGCTTCTATATTGGAGCAGAATCTTGAAGTGGGTAGAATATAGTTGTGCCGTATTTGGCTGTTGATTGCTGGTGTTGACTTCTTGATGTGTAGTGCCTCGCAGATGTCAAGCCGCCTGCTATCACTGTATCTATCGATGATTTCTGTGTTGTTTGCTAAGGTTTCTCTGGTGATGGTCTGCTTGTGGGAAGAGATTATATGTTCCTTAATGGAGCCCTATTGCTTATACATCGTTAATCGCCTGGAAAGAGATGTTGTTGCCTTGCCTATATACTGAGTTCTTTGAGGCTGACAGTCCCCAAGTGGGCATTTGAAGGCATAGACAACGTTGGTCTCTTTTAATGCGTTCTGCTTTGTATATGGAGAATTTCTCATGAGTAGGCTGGCCGTTTTTTTGGTTTTATAGTAAATCGTCAGCTGTATCTTCTGATTTTTGTCTGTAGGGATAACGTTTCTATTAACTATCTTTCAGGACCCTTTCCTCCATTTTATGAGCTGTGGAAAAGAAGTTCCTGTAAAATAGTCAAATAGGGGGTATAGGTGTTGTGTCAGTTGTCTCTTCAGAGGTTGCATGGTGTTTCACCTTCCTTCTTATGTCTTCAACGAAACCATTGGAGAAGCCGTTGTTGAGTAGGACCTGCCTTACCCTACAGAGTTCTTCATCGACTTGCTTCCATCCTGAGCTGTGGCTGAGAGCACGGTCGACATAAGCGTTAACAACACTCCTCTTGTACCTGTCTGGGCAGTCACTGTTGGGATTTAGGCACATTCCTGTGTTTGTTTCCTTAGTGTAGACTGCGGTGTGGAAACCTTCACTCCTTTCCATGACTGCTACATCTAGAAGGGCAGCTTCCCATCTTTCTCCATCTTGTAAGTGAAACGCAACACAGAATTCTGCTCAAATGCCTCCTTCAGCTCTTGCAGATATCTGACATCAGGTACCTGTGTAAAAATGTCGTCAACATACCTGCCGTATATGGCCGGTTTCAAGTTCACGTCCATTTAGACCTTTTGCTCGATGGTACCCATGTAGAAGTTCGCAAACAGGACACCTAGGGGAGAACCCATGGCGACCCCATCTACTTGCTTATACATGTGCCCATCCGGGCTCAAGAAGGGTGCCTCTTTAGTACAAGCTTGGAGTAGTTTCCTTAGAATGTTTTCTGGTATGTCAAAAGGAGTACAGGCCGGATCACGATACACTCAGTCCGCTATCATCCCGATTGTTTCATCCACAAGTACGTTGGTAAACAGTGATTCTACGTCCAACGAGGCTCTTATGTCTGTGGCCCGTGTTCCCCGCAGTAAGTCAACAAATTCCTTTGGAGACTTCAGGCTGAAGGCGCGAGGGACATAAGGAGTCAGCAAGCCGTTGAGTCGCTTCAACAGTCTGTACATGGGTGTGGGTATCTGGCTGATGATTGGCCGAAGTGGGTTTCCAGGCTTGTGTGTCTTGACATTTCCGTGCACATATCGAGGTTTGTATTTCCCAATAATCTTTGGCAGGTGGAGTCCGGATTTCTTGCAGTTCACAGTTTCGATCACTTTGTTGACCTTAGCTTTCAGTTCGGTTGTAGTGTCCTTCGTTATCTTTTGAAATTTAGTTTGGTCAGAGAGTATGAGGTTCATTTTCGCCAGATATTCGTCTTTTTTAAGAATGACGTATATTGGCGACTTGTCACCTCTTCTGTTGACTATCTCCTTGTTCTCACGAAGGCTCTTAGCTGCCGCTTTGAGCTCGGGGACAGTATGGTGTTTCTGTAGTTGCCTCGAGTCTTTCCTCCTTTTGCAATAAGTTCTGCTTGTAAGGTGTCTTTGGTGGTGACCTTCTTTTGTGTCTCGAGGTCGAATATGTCGTCCAACAGGATCTCCAACTCCAATTTCCGGGCCATCTCACTTGGTCTGGACATAACGTGACAGTTTATACCCAGATTTAGGAGAGTGACTTGGTCGTCTGTGAGGTTGATTCCAGCAAGGTTCAGGAAGCCGTCTCTTGGTCGTGGAATTGCCATAGGTCCTCCATATAATGTTGTTAGTTTCTTGATTATCCTGGTTTCGGTGCTGAGGTGGTGTCGATCTGTGAGGATGTCGAGGTGTTGCTCGATGCGGGTACGGAGGTTTTCGTCTATGTTGCTGTTTCTCCATTGGTTTGTAGCATGAAGTAGTTGCGTTTTGTTGTCTTTTATTTAATTTTCTGCCTTGTGTATCTGATTTCGAATCAGATCTTGGCGATATTTTATCGTGAAGGCTTGATTCTACATGGGTACCATCGAACAAAAGGTCTTAGTCGACATGAACTTGAAACCGGCCATATTCTGCAGAAATGTTGACGACATTTTTACACAGGTACTTCATGTCAGACATCTGCAGGAGCTGAAGGAGGTATTTGAGCGGAATTCTGTGTTGAGTTTCGCTTACGAGATGAAGAAGGATGGGAAGCTGCCTTTTCCAGATGTAACAGTCATGGAAAGGAGCGGAGGTTTCCACACTGCAGTCTACACTAAGGAAACAAACATAGGAATGTGCCTCAATGCCAACAGTGACTGCCCAGACAGGTACAAGAGGAGTGTCGTTTACGCTTATGTCGACCGTGCTCTCAGCCACAGCTCAGGATGGAAGCAAGTCGACGAAGAACTCTGTAGGGTAAGGCAGGTCCTAGTCAACAACGGCTTCTCCAATGGTTTCGTTGAAGACATCATAAGAAGCAAGGTGAAACGCCATGCAACCTCTGAAGAGACAACTAACACAACACCTGTACCCCCTATTAAACTATTTTACAGGAATTTCTTTTCCACAGCTCATAAAACGGAGGAAAGGGTCCTGAAAGATATTGTTAATAGAAACGTTATCCCTACAGACAAAAATCAGAAGATACAATTGACGATCTACTATAAAACCAAGAAAACTGCCAACCTACTCATGAGAAACTCTCCAGACACAAAGCAGAACGCTTTAAAAGAGACCAATGTCGTCTATGCCTTCAAATGCCCACTTGGGGACTGTAAGCCTCAAAGAATTCAGTATATAGGCAAGACAACAACATCTCTTTCAAGGCGATTAACGATGCATAAGCAATAGGGCTCCATTAAGGAACATATAATCTCTTCCCACAACCAGACCATCACCAGAGAAGTCTTAACAAAAAACACGGAAATCATCGATAGATACAGCGATAGCAGGCGGCTAGATATCTGCAAGGCACTACACATTAAGAAGTTGACACCAGCAATCAACAGCCAATTAATGCACAACTATATTCGACCCAATCAAGACTCTGCACCAATATAGAAGCATCAAGAAATATGGGCCAATAGGCCCTTTGCAGTTACTTCCATTTTCCCTTTAACTTACAAAATATTATACCCATTGTTTCGTGTTCTGTGTTTTCACCTCATCCATAACTGTTGTAACATATCACCTCACCCAAATGCAGTTATAAAATCGGAGCTGTTTTAAAACTCTGTTCAGTTATAGTTGTGTGTGTGTAAACTAAAGTCTTTGAAAATGTAATAAGTTTTACGAAACGCGTTCAAGTGTCGCGTCAGACTAGAAATAAAAATGAATTTTGGAGAATTGATTTTTCAGTTACCATCAACAGTGAAAAAGAATATAAGAAACATTGAGAAAATTCGTGTTAGAATTATTAATCTTACTTTTTCGGTCATATTTAATAATATATGTCTACAGAAAGACTGCTACCAAAATATACTAATATATATATATATATATATATATATATATATATATATATATTATATATATATATATATATATATATATATATATATATATATATATATACAATATATATATATATATATATATATATATATTATATATATATATATATAATATATATATATATATATATATATATATATATATATATATAAAGTTTGTGAGGGTACCACCTCTGGTGCCAATGTGGGGACCCATAGCCTCGGAGAAGAAAATAAAACGTATTCAGAGGAGACCTTGTGGTTTCTCACTGAACACTAATATTTTCTTCTCCTACCACCCCCATTCTTTTGTATGTACACATATATATTTGCTTTATTTGAACTTTGTTACAAAAAAGGAGTTACATATAGGTTACAAAGATGGTTATCATAGGTTGTCGAGTTCCTCCAGCTCCTCAGATGGCGGGCAGGAACCCTGGATGCAGTGCGCATTTCCCCTCTGTATCGCCACGCTGAGGCGCTGGAAAAGAAAGCTGGCAGCTCTAGGGTCCCTTGTTGTTTCAATGAGCCTAGAACCCAGTTCCTTCAAAAAACTGGTAGCACTTTTACCCCAGGCGCCGAGTGTCTCAGAAGCAATGGGGACAAAATTGTAGTGGTGATCCAGTTCTCTATACTTACGGGATTTGGCTGCTTCCCTGTGGGTGGCAGCGCCACCTGGTTGTGCAACACTGAGTTCAATGTAGGTGTTAGCCAGGGTTGATACGCACGTGTAGTCCCATACCAACTGCTTGCCATTCTTCCAGGGGTTCACTGTGATACCATCCGGGCGACCAATAAGAGCATCAGAGTTACGGGGCGTTAGGTAACGAGGCTCTCTCTCAGCTGGGCATCCAGCTGTGGTGAGGCTCCTCTTGATGAGTCGTTAACTTCACTGTGCCTCGAGTGCCATCCTCCCGTGCTTTGGCAGAGTAGGCCATGGTGGCCGTACCTGTCAGCCACCACCTCGCCGCAAATACACCTATATCTGGTGTGGATTGGGGCAGCAAGGCGGAGGGCCACAGCAATTCGGAGGGCGTGTGGTGTGAGACGCGTGCATGCAGTTGCCGCCATTGGGGTATATATATATATATATATATATATATATATATATATATATATATATATATATATATATATATATATATNGGTTCCTACTTCAACAAACACTGGAGTCTGTGGCACAGTAAAGTCACGAAGGACATTAAGATACAAAAGAATTGAAAGTCGTTTGACTCTTAATTAACCCAATTCCCAAACACTTTCGGTGACCATTTTGGCACATATATTTCATCATGCTGAGGGCACGTGAGTATCATTGTGTTTCAACCTGGAATGATCCCCATGCTAACATGCATAAAATCTCTTTACCCCTTGAGGATTCGAACCCAGACAGCAAGGGGTCCATGTCCCTGGGCGTGTCCAGTACTGTTACTGCTAGGCCACACTGACTGTACAGGAGAACTGGAAAGTCATCGGACCCTAACCCAATTCCTGACAGTTCTCGGTGACCATTTTGGAAACTGATATTTCATCGAATTCTTTCATCACTTCCCCAGCATGATGAAGTGATTTGATGAAATAGATGTGCCCAAAATGGTCACCGAGAGCTGTCGGGAATTGGGCTATGGGTAAGTACCTTTATTACATCATGAAATACCTTAAGAATAAATACCCTTATTTCATCATAAGGTCCACGGTGTGCGGCTGTGTGGAGATCAAGGTACACCTTCCCTACCTTTTGCCTTGTCTACATTCACCAACTTCCCTACCCTCCACTATCTTCCCTCCCTTTCACCTCTTTGCTTACCTTTCTTCACTCCATTACCCCTTACTAATTTCCTTACTCTTCAAGACTTTCCTGATATTGTGTCCTTGTGCTGCATGGGATCTGTCAGCCAGTCTTACCTGGATTACAATGTGTCCTTTTACTGCATGGGATCTGTCGGCCAGTCTTGCCTGGGTTATATTGTGTCCTTGTGCTGCATGGGATCTTCCCTGTGTGGTGTGACGGTGTTCCCACCCTTCTATTTCTCCCACGCCTGCTGTAAGAGTCATGTCCACTATTCCCGAGCGTTCTCTCCGTTGCGGGCCTCAGTTTAACATATGTTGGAGAGTATAGTGTTCTCGCAGAGCCGAGAAATTCGTGAAAGTAGAGTATTTTGGCCTGTGGGATAGGCCCTTTAGGAAGCCAATATGGCGCTGGCTACTCTGTTCTCCCGCCAAAACTGTGTGACGTCAGTGTCACAAGATTGGTCACCGTCAGCGACGTGGCACTGGGAGCCAATGAAAACCTCCTTTGGAAAATGTGACGCACATTTGAAGCACAAAGAAGAAGCACACATTTGAAGCAAAATGTGAAGCACAAAGGCAGGGGGGTCCAGCCATAGCGGCGCCTTGGCGCCATCAGTATCACACGACACGTCCGCGAGGCAGGACGTGTGACCGGACATCCTGTCAGAGTGACGGATTATCCGAGCGCCGGTGGATATAAGCGTCGCCTGTTGTCAGCATGCACTCTGTGTGGTCTTCCTTCTCCCAGATGTGGACCAAATAAGGAATTGACGGAATATTGAGCAACAAGTGCTCCAGGACAGGTGCGTTGCAAGAAGTGGGCCGGGCATCGACGTGTGTGACGTCCTTGGCAATTCACCAGTATAGGAGGCAGCTTGTGGCCGGGCCATTCCACCGTGAGGGAACCTAGTTGACCGACTTGTGAACTAGGCTGGACGTGTGATCGACGATCCTGTCAAGTTTGACAGTAAGAAGACAAACCCGTGGAACCTTACGAGTCACCAGTTGTATGCAAGCACATCGAGCAGTCTTCCTTCATACCAGTGACACACCTAGACCGACGAGGGAATTGACAGTGTAGTGAGCTTCAAGTGCTCTGAAGTCGGGTGCTGTGCAAGTGGAGCTTAAGCAGTATCGTCTGGGACGTCTGATAACTTTACAGTGACATGTAGTGGTGGGAGGCAGTTCCACTGGGAGTGCAGTGACAAGGAACTAATTGGGAAACGTACGACTACCGCCGAGACGTAGGCTGGCTGCCGTAGTTGGGAGGAAAGTTGACGGCCAGGGGACCGACTTCAACCCTGCAAAGCGTGGAGGAGGAGCACGGACCTGCAGTGTACAGAAGCGGCGAGACGCGATCATCCTGGGACGTTGGCTTGTGCTTCTGGAGGGTGTACGAGGCGAGAACCTGGACCAGGAGCTACAATTCAACTCTCATCCTAGGATTGGTGAAGTAGGTGTTTACAGTTACCCTCCCATTTCCCTTTAGTTAGCTATATATATTTGCCAGAGAATTTTTCATGTTGTGAGCAAGTCTCACCTGAATCTATGTCACAGAGGGCACAGTGTGTGGTGAGGCTACCCAGAGTACTCACAGTATCCGTTTACATATATCTATGTGTGGTGTGTGCAAGCACCAGGATTTAATAAAGAATTTGCTGTGACTATAATTCATTTCCTGTGATTATTATTATATATATTAGTAGTGAACCAGTTATTGGTGTTAGGCTATGAGTCCAGACTTTATATAAATGCCTGTGTATTGATTAATGATTTATATATATATATGTGCCTGTGTATTGATTAATGATTTATCAATGTATATGCCTGTGTACTGAATAATCTCATATTTGTGAAGTGATTGCAAGTGACATCGCTTTTAAGAGGAATTATAGATTTAAAGAACAGTACAGTGATTAAGTGCGTGCATAGTAAATATTATCACTAACAGTGTTGCTTTTTGGTACGGTGAAAAATCACTTAGAGTGCAGTGAGAATAAGATATTGATCGTGAGACCAGTGAAGTGGTGTATCGCGTCCTATTGGAATCATATATATGTCATGTGAATGGTAAATATAGTGGTTCACGAAAAGTTAAAGAAACGGGGATCGTGACAGAATTAGAAAAACAAGCAATAATCTTTCTCACGATGCTAGGGCCCGGTCAGCTGATATTTGACAGGTGACGCGTGGCGTTGCCGTGTGTTACCATCCGGTGTGCTCCAGATAATTGCTGAGGAGAGAGCAGCTGTTATACTTGTTTCTGATAAGCTTATTGATGCACATATATCTCGTTGTTTTTAAGTAAAATACCAAAACTCTTTGGTGTTTATATCATCCCCTCCATATACCTTGTGACTGCGAAAAGGAAATAAGACAGAGTGACAGAATTAATACTTGCCTGATACCACAATAATTGAGCTTGCTTTTGCCACAATTACCACAATTACACAACACCACTGTAGTGTTACTGGACACCTAAAACATCAGTTGGCGACCTTGAAGGCAGGTTAAGAGTCCTTGACGGGGCGGGCACACAGATTGAGGGAACAATCTGTGTCTCCACTCACTCTTCGACCTGAGGCCGGTTGAGAGATCGACTGGGGTACTCTCCTGGGCGTGCAGTGGCGCCGAGAGGATCGAATGAAGACCCGAGGACTACGGGAGTAACGGTCATCGTCAGAACAACCGCTTTGAGAGGATTCAGGGATAAAGTCCTTGCAGTACAGTTGTCCACTCACCACCCACACTCATCGTGGACCCCGACAGTGGACACCTTTGGACAGATCAACGTGGACACTTTTGGACATAACGAAAATGACACTCAGATGAATAGTCTGCCCTAATCTCGGATGGTTTATCTCTGGATGAACTAACTGATCTCTGGACGGAGTGACTGGCTTCTGGATGCCGTCACTGATCTCTGGACGGAGTAACTGGCTTCTGGATGCCGTCACTGATCTCTGGACGGAGTGACTGGCTTCTGGATGCCGTCACTGATCTCCGGACGGAGTGACTGGCCTCTGGATGCCGTCACTGATCTCTGGACAGAGTGACTGACCTCTGGATGCCGTCACTGATCTCTGGACGGAGTGACTGACCTCTGGATGCCGTCACTGATCTCTGGACAGAGTGACTGGCCTCTGGATGCCGTCACTGATCTCTGGACGGAGTGACTGACCTCTGGATGCCGTCACTGACCTCTGGATGCCGTCACTGATCTCTGGACAGAGTGACTGACCTCTGGATGCCGTCACTGATCTCTGGACGGAGTGACTGGCCTCTGGATGCCGTCACTGATCATGGGACTAAAACATTGATCTCTGGACCAATAAACTGTTCTCTGAATGGAGAGACTGACCTCAGAACACAGAGAGAGAGAGAGAGATTGACCTCTGGAGAGAGACACTAACCTTGGTGATGGTGGACGGTGATCGAGAGGGTGATCGTGAGTTAGTGCTAGAGTAGAAGGATCGTGCCGAGGAACAACCGTTGGTGGAGAGCCCTCTTCCAGGGTCCAGGAAGGAGATGGTGTGGCGCGTGCTCTCAGCCCCACTGTTGAGGGTCGACTGGGCCGTGTACCGGATCACAGAGACCTGTAATGACCATCACTAACTCACTCATCAACATTCAGCAGTCAACCACAATGGCATTACAAATGACAACTTGGACCAATAATTTCAAAGTGAACTTAATTAGGAAGACAATTGGAATTAATGGACTTTTGAATTTTATTTTAAATTAACTGCATATGATGAAATTTATGAAAAGTACAAAAGAATTTATTTATGCAAATGTACAAAGTTTAAAACACAACTATTTACCTATACATAAAAAGTTTATGGTTTCATAAGGTTATGAATGCTTCACTATTTTCCACAGTGACCCCTCCAATCGGATGTTGGAAACTTATCAAAACATTCAATAAACCTAATAAAATCGAATTTATAATTTTAAGTACTGAATACCTCAAAATTTAATCACCATAACAATGTTGCATAGTAAAGCAATGATTAAAGCTACATCAAAGTCTGCTTAGCTGTTTATCACACACTTACACTATGATATGAATAAAAAAAATGCATTTGCCGAGGATTCGTGCCTTACGAAGCTCAAATTATGCATTTACATCGAAATTTGAAAAATGTTTTGCTACCACGCTGGCAGTACGTCGCTGCAACACATTTTGTTGCTCTCTATGCTAAAACGTATATATATATATATATATATATATATATATATATATATATATATATATATATATATATATATATATATATATATATATATATATATATATATATATATATATATATATATGTCGTACCTAGTAGCCAGAACGCACTTTTCAGCCTACCATGCAAGGCTCGATTTGCCTAATAAGCCAAGTTTTCATGAATTAATATATTTTCTCAAATTTTTTTCTTATGAAATGATAAAGCTACCCATTTCATTATGTATGAGGTCATTTTTTTTATTGGAGTTAAAATTAACATAGTTATATGACCGAACCTAACCAACCCTACCTAACCTAACCTATCTTTATAGGTTAGGTTAGGTTAGGTAGCTGAAAAAGTTAGGTTAGGTTAGGTTAGGTAGGTTAGGTAGTCGAAAAACAATTAATTCATGAAAACTTAGCTTATTAGGCAAATCGGGCCATGCATAGTAGGCTGAGAAGTGCGTTCTGGCTACTAGGTACGACATATATATATATATATATATATATATATATATATATATATATATATATATATATATATATATATATATATATATATATATATATATATATATATCTAGACTGGCGACCGTACAGACTGCCGAAACGACTCAACGGCTTACTGACTCCTTATGTCCCGTGCAACTTCAGCCTGAAATCCCCGAAGGAATTTGTTGACTTACTACGGGGAACACGGGCCACAGGGATAAGAGCCTCGTTGGACGTAGAATCACTGTTCACCAACGTACCTGTGGATGAAACAATCGGGATGATATTGGACCAAGTGTATCGAGACCCGGCCTGTACTCCCCTTGACATGCCAGAAAATATCCTGAGGAAACTACTCCAAGCTTGAACTAAGGAGGCACCCTTCTTGAGCCCGGATGGGCACATGTATAAGCAAGTAGATGGGGTCGCTATGGGTTCTCCCCTAGGCGTCCTGTTTGCAAACTTCTACATGGGTACTATCGAGGAAAAAGTCTTAGTCGACTTGAACTTGAAACCGGCCATATACTGCAGGTATGTTGACGACATTTTTACACAGGTACCTGATGTCAGACATCTGCAGGAGCTGAAAGAGGCGTTTGAGCAGAATTCTGTGTTACGTTTCACTTACGAGATGGAGAAGGATGGGATGCTGCCCTTTCTAGATGTAACAGTCATGGAAAGGAGCGGAGGTTTCCACACTGCAGTCTACACTAAGGAAACAAACATAGGATTGTGCCTAAATGCCAACAGTGACTGCCCAGATAGGTACAAGAGGAGTGTTGTTAACGCTTATGTCGAATAAGCGAGATGAAGAAGGATGGGAAGCTGCCCTTTCTAGTTGTAACAGTCATGGAAAGGAGCGGAGGTTTCCACACTGCAGTCTACACTAAGGAAACAAACATAGGATTGTGCCTAAATGCCAACAGTGACTGCCCAGATAGGTACAAGACGAGTGTTGTTAACGCTTATGTCGAATAAACGAGATGGAGAAGGATGGGAAGCTGCCCTTTCTAGATGTAACAGTCATGGAAAGGAGCGGAGGTTTCCACACTGCAGTCTTCACTAAGGAAACAAACATAGGAATGTGCCTAAATGCCAACAGTGACTGCCCAGATAGGTACAAGAGGAGTGTTGTTAACGCTTATGCCACAGCTCAGAATGGAAGCAAGTCGACGAAGAACTCTGTAGGGTAAGGCAGGTCCTAGTCAACAACGGCTTCTCCAATGGTTTCATTGAAGACATCATAAGAAGGAAAGTAAAACGCCATGCAACCTCTGAAAAGACAACTAATACAACACCTATACCCCCTATTAGACTTTTTTACAGGAACTTCTTCTCCACAGCTCATAAAACGGAGGAAAGGGTCCTGAAAGATATTGTTAATAGAAATGTTATCCCTACAGACAAAAATCAGAAGATACAACTAACGATTTACTATAAAACCAAGAAAACTGCCAACCTACTCATGAGAAACTCTCCAGACACAAAGCAGAACGCTTTGAAAGAGACAAACGTAGTCTATGCCTTCAAATGTCCTCTTGGGGACTGTAAGCCCCAAAAAACTCAGTATATAGGCAAGACAACAACATCTCTTTCCACACGTTTAACAATGCATAAGCAACAGGGCTCCATTAAGGAACATATACTCTCTTCCCACAACCAAACCATCACTAGAGAAATCTTAACAAACAACACAGAAATCATCGATAGATACAGTGACAACAGGCGGCTTGACATCTGCGAGGCACTACACATCAAGAAGTCAACACCAGCAATCAACAGCCAATTAACGTACAACTATATTCTACCCACTTCAAGACTCTGCTCCAATATAGAAACATCAAGAAATATTGGCCAATAGGCCTTCTGCAGTTCTATTGGGCCCGACTTCTACTTCTACAAATCTATACCCCGTTTTCCATGTTCTGTGTTTCACCCCACTAATGTATTACATCACCTCACCCAAATGCAGGTATAAGAGCCAATGTTGTTTCATAAAGCATAAGTTGTGTAGATAAACTAAAAGTCTTTGAAAATGTAATAAGTTTTACGAAACGCGCTCAAGTGTCGCGTCAGACTAGAAATAAAGAATGAATTTTGGAGAATTGATTTTTAATTTACCGTCATCAGTAAAAAGAAACATAAGGAAAATTGAGAAAATTCGTGTTAGAATTATTAATCTTACTTTTTCGGTCATATTTAATAACATATGTCTACAGGAAAGACTGCTACCAAAATATACTAATATTAAAATGCACGACCCAGCAGCAAGAAATCAAGCCTTCACGATAAAATATCGCCAAGATCTGATTCGTAATCAGATATACAAGGCAGAAAATGAAATCAAAGACAATAAAATGCAACTACTTCATGCTACAAACGAATGGAGAAACAGCAACATCGACGAAAGTCTCCGCACCCGCATCGAACAACACCTCGACATCCTCACAGACCGACATCACCTCAGCACGGAAACAAGGATTATCAAGAAGCTAACAACACTATATGGAGGACCCATGGCAATTCCACGACCAAGAGACGGCTTCCTGAACCTCGCAGGAATCAACCTCACTGAGGACCAAGTCACTCTCCTAAATCTGGGTATAAACTGTCACGTTATGTCCAGACCAAGTGCGTTGGCCCGGAAAGTGGAGTTGGAGATCCTGTTGGACGACATATTTGACCTCGAAGCACAAAAGAAGGTCACCACCACAGACACCTTACAAGCCGAACTTATTGCAGAAGGAGGAAAGAATCGAGGCAAACTACAGAAGTACAATATGACCCCCGAGCTCAAAGCGGCAGCCAAGAGCCTTCGTGAGAACAAGGAGATAGTTGTCAGGAGAGGCGACAAGTCGCCAATATACGTCATCCTTAAGAAAGGATGGAGGTGCACAAATGCAAACAAGCCTGAATGGTCCCCAGGACTAGATACAACTGAAAACACACACCCAGAAGTGACTCGAACCCATACTCCCAGGAGCAACGCAACTGGTATGTACAGGGATGCCTTAAACCACTTGACCATCACGACCGGACATAAGGAAGTGATAGCCTATTTGAAGGTGAGGTGGTTCAAATAGCTTCAGCTATCACCTCATTATGTCTGGTCGTGATGGTCAAGTGGTTTAAGGCGTCTTGTACATACCAGTTGCGTTGCTCCTGGGAGTATGGGTTCGAGTCACTTCTGGGGTGTGAGTTTTCATTCGCATATAGTCCTGGGGACCATTCAGGCTTGTTCGCATTTGTGTTCCTCACGTGTGCCCCAAAGAATGAGGTGATTTGGTAAAATGCTATGCCCAAGATAACCATCCGAGTGCCGGCGGTGAGGTGGTTCAAATAGCTTCGGCTATCACCTCATTATGTCCGGTCGTGATGGTCAAGTGGTTTAAGGTGTCTTGTACATACCAGTTGCGTTGCTCCTGGGAGTATGGGTTCGAGTCACTTCTGGGGTGTGAGTTTTCATTCGCATATAGTCCTGGGGACCATTCAGGCTTGTTCGCATTTGTGTTCCTCACGTGTGCCCCAAAGAATGAGGTGATTTGGTAAAATGCTATGCCCAAGATAACCATCCGAGTGCCGGCGGTGAGGTGGTTCAAATAGCTTCGGCTATCACCTCATTATGTCCGGTCGTGATGGTCAAGTGGTTTAAGGCGTCTTGTACATACCAGTTGCGTTGCTCCTGGGAGTATGGGTTCGAGTCACTTCTGGGGTGTGAGTTTTCATTTTCATATATATATATATATATATATATATATATATATATATATATATATATATATATATATATATATATATATATTTATATATATATTCATCGATAATTTTTTTATATCACAAGTGATTGAACAAGAGGCTAACGAGTGGTTATTAACCCCATATCCTTCCTGAGAGTGGTAATGGACTGAAAACACATGCTGTAGATAGAAGTAAAACTCATATCCATTGTGTGAGAGCTAATGGACTCCATCCACACACTGTGACTGGTAATGAACTCCATATCCCTTCTGTGGGTAGTAATGTAGTGCACCCCCTATCCAGAGGGAGATAGAGCATCCCAAAGCCTTCCTTTGGGTAGTAGTAAAACTCATATCTGTCCTCTGAGTAGTAGTGAACGTCACACACAACCTCTGTGGGGTGCCATACCAATATCCTTTAAGTTTCAATGGACCCCCATGTACCTCCTGTGATTGGTAAAGGATCGCCATATATCTTCTATGATTGTTAATGGACCCTCATTTACCTCCTGTGAGTGGTAATGGGCCCCATATACCTCCTGCGAGTGATAATGGACCCCCATATACCTCCTGCGAGTGATAATGGACCCCCATATACCCCCTGCGAGTGATAATGGCCCCCATATATCTCTGTGAGTGGTAATGGACCCCCATATACCTCCTGTGAATGGTAATGAACCGCATACCCATCCTGTGTGGTAGTGCAGCTCATACTCATTGTGTGAGTACAAAAAGAAAGAGTTGAATGGTACAGCAGTCAACTTTGTGGTGTGGTGGTTCACTGGTACAGTAGTCAACCATTATGGTGTGGTGGTTCATTGGTACAGTAGTCAACCATTATGGCGTGGTGGTTCAGGGGTACAGTAGTCAACCATTATGGTGTGGTGGTTCAGTGGTACAGCAGTCAATCATTATAGGGTGGTTCATTGGTACAGTAGTCAACCATTATGGGGTGGTGGTTCAGTAGTCAAACCATTTTGGTGGGGTGGTTCAGTGGCACAGTAGTCAACCATTGTGGTGTGGTGTTTCAGTGGTACAGTAGTCAACTATTGAGAGACTGGGCTAGAGGTTGGACAAGACATTGAGTGAGAGACTGGACAAGAGGTTGGGCAAGACATTGAGTGAGAGACTGGACAAGAGGTTGGACAAGACATTGGGTGAGAGACTGGACCAGAGGTTGGACAAGACATTGGGTGAGAGACTGGACAAGACATTGGGCGAGAGACTGGACTAGAGGTTGGACAAGACATTGGGTAAGAGATTGGACTAGAGGTTGGACAAGACATTGGGCGAGAGACTGGACTAGAGGTTGGACAAGACATTGGGTGAGAGATTGGACTAGAGGTTGGACAAGACATTGGGTGAGAGACTGGACTAGAGGTTGGACAAGACATTGGGCGAGAGACTGGACTAGAGGTTGGACAAGACACTGGGCGAGAGACTGGACTAGAGGTTGGACAAGACACTGGGCGAGAGACTGGACTAGAGGTTGGACAAGTCATTGGGAGAGAGACTGGACTAGAGGTTGGACAAAACATTGGGCGAGAGATTGGACTAAAGGTTGGACAAGACATTTGGCGAGAAACTGGACTAGAGGTTGGACAAGACATTGGGCGAGTGGCTGGACTAGAGGTTGGACAAGACACTGGGTGAGAGATTGGACTAGAGGTTGGACAAGACATTGGGTGAGAGACTGGACTAGAGGTTGGACAAGACATTGGGTGAGAGACTGGACTAGAGGTTGGACAAGTCATTGGGCGAGAGACTGAACTAGAGGTTGGACAAAACATTGGGCGAGAGATTGGACTAAAGGTTGGACAAGACATTTGGCGAGAAACTGGACTAGAGGTTGGACAAGACATTGGGCGAGTGACTGGACTAGAGGTTGGACAAGACATTGGGTGAGAGATTGGACTAGAGGCTGGACAAGACATTGGGCGAGATCGTGAGTAAATATGACCAGATGGACTTTGCAAACATTTAAACAAATTTAAAGTTATAAAATCCTTTGAAATTACTTTCAGTTTTCCGAGACATATAAATTAATATTAAATTGTTTTGTTGTTTTATCAGATTGTTGTTGTGGGAACAACCTCTCAGCGCACACTCCACCCTGGGTAAGTACATTGTTTATATGTTGTTCTTGTTAGTGATCCTTGAGTGTCTGGTTGGTACGTTGTCCTTGTTAGTGATCCTTGAGTGTCTGGTTGGTACGTTGTGGTCGTGTACTCACCTAGTTGTACTCGCCTAATTGTACTTGCTAGGGTTGAGCTTTGGCCCTTTGGTCCCGCCTCTCAACCGTCAATCTACTGGTGTACAGATTCCTGGGCTTCTCTAGCTCTATCATACTTACATTTGAAACTGTTTATGGAGTCAGCCTCCATCACATCACTTCCTAGTGCGTTCTATTTACTAACTACTCTGACACTGAAAAAGTTTTTTCTAATGTCTCAGTGGCTCATCTGGGTAGTCAGCTTCCACCTGTGTCCCCTTGTGCGTGTACCATCCATGTTAAATAATCCTTCCTTGTTGTGGGAGATTTCTTCTTCACTATTTAATGTCATATAATATTTGAACAAATAATTCATTCAAAATAGACTTAGAAAAGTGGATTGTAAAAACTTCTTTATAAAGTGGAGTGATTCCCTACACATTTTTTCTTGGGGGGGGGGTTAATTTTTTAATGTTAATCTACGTACTGCATGAAAATATTGAATAAATTTAAATAATAATATTATCGAGAAATCAGGGTTAAAGAGTTAGTAGACTACACTACAACTGATTAGTTATAAACTTTCAGCTTAGCTGGACTGAAGATTTCCTCCTAGTCCAGCAGTCATCAGTTCCTCCTAGACACGAGAGCAGTCATCAGGTGGGTTATGCAGTAAATATTGACTCCGTGGTCACTGCGTCCTGTTCTCAGCCCTGAACTCCAACGTGTTGGAACCGGAAGAACTCCCTCTTTCACGTCGCCAACGTAGATTGGGTTTTGTTATTAATTGTGCCTCATAACCCGGTTGAAATTTCAATGTAACGAGCTCACAACAAAGAAATATAAATATTATACAACCGGGATACGTCCTTGGAGAATGCAACAGCTTGATATGTGGTAATTCGTTCAACGT
This sequence comes from Procambarus virginalis, assembly GCA_020271785.1. Lineage (NCBI taxonomy): Eukaryota > Metazoa > Arthropoda > Malacostraca > Decapoda > Cambaridae > Procambarus > Procambarus virginalis. The sequence continues at coordinate 10,630,386 of WNGS01159612.1, forward strand.
CCCGACTCTTCTGCACTATTTGCCACTCCAAATGAGACAATTCTACGGCTATAAGCACAAATATGGCGCTTATTTGGAGAGCACGGCGATGCGTCTGCCTATCTCGCCAGCTGCTCGGCCTAAGTTTCATTACCTTACATTTACTTGGGTTGAACTTTAGTAGCCATTTGTTGGACCATTCCTTCAGTTTGTTTAGGTCATCTTGTAGCCTCATACTATCTTTCTCAGTCTAAATCCTTATAATTTTTTCATCATCAGCAAACATTGAGAGGAACGGGTCAATTCCCTCTGGGAGATCATTTATGTGAGGGAATGAAAATTCCCTTAGCTAGTTTTTCTAGTTTGTTAGATTAAGCTAGAGTCGCTCTAGGAACTCTGGACAAGAAGTTTTCAAACTACCACCACTTGTGTGGTGTTGGATGAAAGCTTATGCTAAGGACCATCGTTTAAGACTAGCCAGGAGTTTGTGACTGCTCTGTAGAGAGAGTTACAGAATTTAGTCTGTTTTCTGTGAAATGGGATTTGAGAGTGGGTGAGGTGTAGGTGGGTGCTTCACTCGCCAACGGTTTTAGAGGTGGGGGGGGGGGGGACAGAAGGGTGAACGTCGCCTCCCCCACCATGTGAGGTATGACGCCACACTCCTAGGCCTCCCCCTCCTTGTGTCGTCAGAGGGCGTCTGTGATTCGTCTAGGCACCTCAGCCTCATGTGGATGTTTAGGCGCGAAACGCGGTGATTGGAAGTGGCACAATATGCTGTGCAGGCTGTGTGCTGATTGGTCAAGACCAGGTGGGAGGGGGACGGGCATTTGGAGTTTCCCTGGCCCGCCAAAAAAATCTTCAGTCTAAGGACGGTGAGCAGAGGAGAAGGTGTCCCCAGGTGGGGGTGGCGTGTATGCCACCTCCACCACCATTAATCGCTGTGTCATCCTTATTACTCATCGCACACGGTATTCCTGTCATCGTGGATCGTGTCGGGGATCCAATTTGCGTGAATTGGGGCCAAGGAGTAAGGAAGGAACTGTGCAATAACTAGAGACAGTGTTTACCCATGAGGCACTTGGCAAGCCTCGTGGTGTATCAGATGTTTTGCTCACATCTGAGGTTATCAGTTATCCTGTCTATGTTGCCGGACAATTGGTGGAATGGGGCAGGGCCTCCCCGTGTAATTGTGGTGAGATTACAGGCCCCTGTTGGACTTTGAAATTCCACCTTGCCGTGTCTGCCATGTGCGCGCCGCACCGCTCCGTAGCCAGAAACCGTGGGGCCACGTGATGGCCACACCCTGGCCGCCCACCTGTGGGCCGCTCTGGCCACCCCGTGCGCCAGCTCATCCTGGGTGGGGCGCTGTGATGCCCCGCGCTACTCCGTGGCCACCCCTCAGGGCCACGCAGTGGCGACATGTATTGGCCACCCCCTTGGGCCACGCTTGGCCACATGCCCTGGAACCCCTAGGGCCACACCTAGTCGACGCACGTGGGAGCGAGCAAGGTGTTCTTCAGCAAAGAGGTTGTGACCGGGGAAATGAATGTAATGAGAGTGGTAATCGTAAGTACACGTTATTGTATGTTACTGTGTTACTGTACAGCTGTCTGTACTGACGTCCAGGTGACTGTTTGTGATGTACCTGAAGGTGTATGTTATAAAAAAAACCACACATATAGATGTATATAGATATATTTTTGTGTGTAGACTGACTCGAGTATGTAACCGGTCAGTGTAGAGATTTACTATGTAAGTGATCATTGTTCTGTCGATTCTTATATATCGTTCAGAGTCAAGATTAATGCCATGTTGCCACATGTTAATTATCATTGCAGAGGTAGGCAGGCCAGTGTAGTAGGGTTGTCAGTGGACACCCTGAGGTCTGTATAATTATGTATAATTTTATGTGGTTGTGATGCATGATGGGCAAGCTATTTGAATTATGTTCATTGATAAGTGAATACCATTTCCATGTATTTCATTTGCATGTATATTGATTACGGTGTTGTGTGGTGAGTCAGTAAATGTGATTGCTGACTGATTGCCTAATGATGTCATTAGCATGTGGGGTATGCTGACAGCATCATTATGTTGTAGGTTTGGGCAGTGTTGTTATCAGGTATACGTTATATTGCTGCCCTAGGAGCTGTGTTGTTGATGTAAGGAGGTCCCTTTGATTATTCAGGGGAATTCACAGTACTTAATAAGAGCAAGCAATTGATTGGTTAATCTGCCTAATTATAAGAATTAGTGCCAGCTGTCCGCGTAGCGATGGTGTTTTATATTAACTTAAATTTTTTGCTGAAGTAGTAGTGATTGCGCTCAGTAGTCCCCTTGCAACTGTTGCAAGATTAGAGGGGGCAGTAATGTAGGTATACTTTTCTTGTTGCCAAACCGTGTGTCATTACTGTGTAGGTACAGTAATTACCATGTTGCAATAGCTGCAACCGTGTGTGGGCTGTGCATTATGTTGTTATGCCACTGTAAGTGTGACTAATGTAACCTGGGGTTACTTTGTGTTCTTTAAGTTGTGTTGAGGACTTAAGGATTCAGTGAGTTAATTAAGGGGAATTAACTTTATAAGAGGTTGCACATTACTTAATGAGTGAGAGAGCTGTTAAAGGGAACAGTGTTGAGCTTGTTGAGATACGTTTCAGGTGCAATTAATTGTCCGTGTGACAACTAATTGACCACTCTAGCTAATTATGCAATTAGCATTCTCATCATGAATTCACATAGAGAGGAGGAACTGTCAGAGTCTGTTAGTATTTGTGTTAACGAAACTATGTTGAATAGCTGTGTTGCAAGTGACACTGGATAGACATTAACGTAACGATTCTCTCACTGTGGTGTAAACTAGGCTTGTGAATTATTTGTTTGCAATATTGCGTCGTCAGTGGGCACACCTGTGTTCAGGTTAGTTCAGTATGCAGCCGCACAGCAAAGGACCGGAGTCGTTGCTATTTAACTGTTGTTATAGTGCCACTGGATGGACATTAACGTAACGTAAACTCGATGTTGTAGTAGTTTAGACTCTTGTTGTTAATAAATTATTTTGTTATAGAAAATGGTCTTTGATGTCAACCCTTCAACCATTCTTTATCACCCATGTTCTGCTTTATACGATTATTGCAATGTTTTTTTTAATTGACGGCTGTTCTTGGGAATTCGAATTCCAATTCATAGCACCACATCAAATATATATATTTCATTGTGAGAACTCGTCGGTTACCTTTTATTGGTTTTAACGTCCTGTTTAACTAGGAGGAACCAGTGGCCTATGTGGACAGGTTTTCACTCTAGTGGTGGAAGCCTGGCGGTTTGCTCCCGCTTTTCCTTTTTCTAATGGACTCATACTTAGAATAGAAATATCTGCAGTGTGCAGTTCTTTATGCTTAAGGTCCACCTCTTAAGGGAGGTAGGCGTAGAAAAAATCTCACAGTTTACATATATCAGGAAAAGGAATTTACATATATATATAGGTCCAAGAACTGATCCCTGAGGGACTCCACTGGTGATGCCACACCACTCCGATACCCCACCCTTCACAGTGACTGGCTGTCGTCTGTTGCTTAGGTACTCCCTTATCCAGTGGAGTACCTTCCCCTTTCACTCTTGCATGCATCTTCAGTTTGTGCACTAGTCTCTTATGTGGTACTGTGTTATAGGCTTTCTGGATATACAAAAATATGCTGTCTGCCCAACCCTCTCTTTCTTGCCCGATTTTAGTTGCTTGGTAATTTAATTCAGTCAATCCCGTGAGGCCCGACCTGCCATCTCTGAACCCATGCTGATGTTGTGATACAAAGTTTTTCCGCTCAGATAATCCACTAGCTTCTTACGCAAAATCTTCTCCATCACCTTGCATGGTATGCAAGTTAGTGACACAGCCTGTAGCTCAGTACCTCCTGTCTATCACCCTTTTTTATTATCGGGACTACATTAGCCGTCTTCCAAATTTTGGCCTCCTGTCTATCTCCCTTCTTGAATATCGGGACTACATTAGCCGTATTCCAAATTTTTGGCAGTTCACCTATCACCAGTGATTTGTTATACACCTTAGAGTGCAGCAAGCACAGAGCTTCTTCTCCTTCCTTCAGTATCCAAGGTGAGATTCCATCCAGGCCTATAGCCTTTGTCACTTCCAACTCTAGCAGATGCTTCCTCACCTCCCCACTGGTAATCAGAAACTCATCTAGTTGTGTTTGGTTAGATATTCCCTCTCTTATCTCTGGGACTTCCCCTTGCTCTACTGTGACGACCTATTGGAATTTCTTATTGAGTTCCTCGCACACTTCCTTGTCGTTTATAGTCAATTTGTCTACCCCCTATCCTCGGTTTCATTACCTGTTCCTTCACATTTCTTTTTCTGCTGATGTGGCTTTGCAAAAATTTAGGTTGAGTTTTTGCCATGATTGCTATGTCATTTCCATATTGTCTTTCTGCCCCTCTTCTCACCCTGACGTATTTATTCCTGGCGCTTTGGTATCTCTCTGTGCTTACAAGTGTCCTATTATTTATATAGTTTCTCTACGCCCTTGTACTTAGTTGCTTTGCTATCTTGAGGTTATCTTGAGATGATTTCGGAGCTTTAGTGTCCCCGCGGCCCAGTCCTCGACCAGGCCTCCACCCCCAGGAAGCAGCCCGTGACAGCTGACTAACACCCAGGTACCTATTTTACTGCTAGGTAACAGGGGCATTGGGTGAAAGAAACTCTGCCCATTGTTTCTCGCCGGCTCCTGGGATCAAACCCAGGACCACATTATCACAAGCCCAGCGTGCTGTCCGCTCGGCCGACCGGCTCCCGTCTCTGCTAGCTTACACCTCTGATTAAAACATGGCATTCTCGTCTGCATTTCATTTCTTTCCTTTTGGACTGGGACGAACTTATCTGCTGCCTCCTTACATTTCTGTGTAATGTAGTCAATCGTGTCTTGGGACGTCTTTCCTCTGAGCTCTGTTTCCCAAGTTATATTTGTTAGGAATTTTCCTATCTCCTCATAGTTCCTCTTTCGGAATGCCATCGTTTTGTTTTCTGTGCCCTTCTTTGGGTACATTAACCCTTCTTCGACCAGATACTCAAAGATCATTACACTGTGATCGCTCATTCCCACGGGGGCTTCGAAACCGATTTTCTTTATGTCAGAGTCATTGAGAGTGAAGACTAGGTTGAGTCTCGCTGGTTCATCGTTGCCTCCCTAACGTTGAGTCCTCTAGCTCCTTTGGTTGTATATTATCTGTGCAGTTAGTACATCCTGGGAGTAAGGAAGAGGTTGGGCTGGTTATTGTACATTAAAACAACACACCAGTGTGTGTCAACACTTTATTAAACAATATGTTATTAGTGTTACAACACAAGTAATCACACATTAATATTGTGAGCATAAAGTTACAACTAGCGGCAGGTGGTGTCCGAGGTTATTGGCACATCCCAGAGTGCTTCACCAGCCAACAGTAGACATTGTGGGTGACTCGCTTCACCACCCCGGGGCGTCACACACTTGTGACTCAGATAGTCTCGTTTTAATTATTCATTTAATAATTTAGATAAAAAAGACCATAATTAATTAATAATTCACAAATATTATTTAGCCCATTCAATGACAATCATACATACAGGATGTAGAATCAATGGCAAAATGCTGGTCCTTAGAAAGTTAAATAGTTTGAAAGTTATCTTCGGTCAACTGAGCTGACAAAATACTTAAGTTCAAATCGACTAAATAATTCTGTACTTAATGGACTAATTCTAAATTAAATATATATTACACTAATAAATTATAACCCTGTGGAGTTGAGTAGAGCACATAACAAACCCATTATACAGTCCGGTGAAGGTAATATAAATTCCTGAAATAACAACTTTACCCACATATTCCCCTAAGGCCACAACAATAGCTTCCTGATGACGCAGCAAGTTTGGTGCTGGGCTGATGGCCTATCAACCGCTGATGGGTTATTAATCACAATAGTTTCCTAATGAACCAGCAAGTTTAGTTTTGGGCTTAAGGCCTATCAACTTCGGGAGGGGTATAAAGTCTACCACAATAAATAGCCCAAATGAGGTAACTCCTAATTGGTCCTTTCCAGGCATATCCTATTTATATCCTCCCAAATACATTCATATGTATGTCTAACCTAAACGTGAAAGAATTCAACTATCACACGTCCTTGTAATAACTTGATTTCGTTGCCAAATTATCCAGCAGTGAATGTTCTATACTGAAGATAGCAAAGGTTGAGAAAAACAAATTGCATGCATTTCACTTCTTCGCTCGACTTAAGTATTAATTTAATGAATCCTAATTATCTGTTTTTCCATAACCCATTTTCTTGCATTTCCATCTTCTAATACAAACTTCCTACAGGAGAGGCTGTCCGGATCCACTTTCGTACGGAAGGTTCTGCTATCGGTACGTTGACAAGTGTCATTCTGACAAGGAGTGTCAGAGGAATGGCTGGGGCCGCAAGTGTTGTCTTGTTGCTGGCTGTGGCAAGGAGTGCAGGAGCTAAGGTCAGAAGGAACAAAAGCACGCTACAGGAGGGGCAGAAGGGCACGCAATAGGAGCAAGTTGCAAGAGCGTTTTCATATTATCAATAAAATTATTTCAGCCAGTGGAGGCGCTGTGTAACATTCCTTAATAAAACCAGCATTACACACGTCTAGAATATTTTCATCTATCAATAGTGCTTGGAACCTGTCTGGGGAACACACCCTAAGATGCTCCAGCTCACTTGGACGAGTTGACACCTTGACTCCACAGTTGTCTCCCAGCAACTATCAACCTCAAGATGGCACAACTGACATGAACGTATCAAGATATGCACAACAACACACAAGACATGCAGAAAACCGCACAATAAATGGAGAAAAATGTATAGTAAATGCAGAACAACAAGTAATAAACGAAGAATAATGCAAAAGACAAGCAAAATAGAAAACACAATAATTAAAGAATAAGGCAAATGACAAAAAAAGAACAACATGAAATAAATGCAGGAAATGCACAATAAATACAGAACAGTCCACAATAAATGAAAGACAGCACACAATAAAGGCAGAACAGCACAACACCATAAAATAACCTTTTAGTGATTAGTGAAATTTTTAGTTTGAGTATCCAAACCTTTAATTTTGTATTAAGATTAAGCTTGACATTTTCCTAGTTGTACTATTACTTACATTATACTTTTATTATTATTAGGCTTGACATTTTCAAAGTGTTATATTGCCACTTTAGGTTATACCTCAGCTTAGATCATAACATCTTTGCTTGAAGATTTCTAGATTTCTTTTTAATTTAAACTGGGAGATTAGTAACAATAAACAGGTTTATAAGTTGCTATATTTGTCTATCCTCTTAACCTATATATATATTGAAGTTCTGCATATATATAGTTATCATGACCCTCGTCCTCTTCTGATCGTGTCTTACCCAAGACCCTTATATTAAATACCAGCCAGTTGCTGACCAACAGTGGCTGAATTAACAAGTAAAATTAAAGATTCTGTTTGTTTTCTTCAACCTTTTATTCATTGATATTCTGGTAGAAAAATATTAATATATATAATTTAGTGAAAAATCGTATCTGATTTCAGCAATTAAGTGTTTGCCTAATACTCCCCATGCCAGTGTGATCTCGAGGAGCTGCTAGGCCTAAATAAGCAATACTAGGCCTATTATGACCAAACCACACGCACCAGAAAACGACGAAACAACTGCGTTTCGGTCCGTCTAGGACCATTATCAAGCTGATCATAAGACTTCATAAATGGTTCAGGCGGACCGAAATGTCGTCGTTTCTTTGTTTTCTGATGTGTTGTTTGGTCATAATATCTTCAGCCACGTTATTGTGACTCATTGTCTGAACATATTTATATTTTTTAATATTTTCTATACATTTAGGATACCCGGCGTTGCGTGTGTCTGTATCCCATCTATCTACCTATCCATCTGATTATTAAACTATCTGCCCATCTGTTCATACGTCTATCAAACCACCCATCTATCTACCTATCTATATACCAGTCCATCTGACTATCAACCTATCTGCCCATCTGTTCATATGTCTATCAGTCCACCCATCTATCTTTCTATCCATCTAGCCTTCCATCTACATATAAATATACATCTATCTAACCATCCACCTATGTTTCTAACCATTCATCTATGTTTCCATCTTCCTATCTATTAATTCATATTTCCATCTACCTATCTATCAATTCATATTTCCTTCTATCTATTCCTCCCTTCGAGTTAAATGGAAATGAATCTGATTGGAGACATGCAGTGTGTCAGCCCATCCTCCAAAAATGGGGTGGTAAATATAAGGAGACAAATAAGTGCAATTATGTACTATTCATAGCAATTAGGAATTGTACTTATTTTCACTTAGTATTAAATCGTAGTCAAATATATTGTGAATATATGAGCTTACCTGAAAAACTGAATAGAAAACCACAACCTCACCTAACCGTCTTAGATTTTGAAGATAATAATTATATTGCTTCTTAATTACAATTAGTACTAAACTTATAGCTATATTGATATAACAGTTTTATAAAACTAATAAAACAAAACTAAAATATATCAATAAATTGTAAAGAAACTCAGGATATTATAAAATTTGGTATAAAATCTATATTGTTTAATAAACCTGAAAAAGAAGTTTCTGATATTTAAAACTTGTGTATAGCAAATTGAAATGATCACAGGTCAGCAACTTGCAACCGTTACGGCCGGACGTGTTCTCGTTGCTCCAGCTCTTCTCTCTCGCACCTAGCACTGTCGGGTGGGTAAATAATTGACAGAAGACTTTCGTCACTCTAGATGGTCAGACCCCACTCCTAACTTGGTACTTTATGCCGGGTAGAGACGGGAGGCCATCTCCAGTGACGTGTAGTCTTTGAGAGAGACCCATCGGCCACCAGGAAGCTCATCATGCGTCACAGACGCTACAAGATTCGGGGTACGCCCCTTAACGAGCAACCATTCTCCAAGACATCTCTCCTGAAGCTTTTTAAAGACATTGCAGGAGTGACACCCAACGACATCAAACAGGAAGGCACGGACATCCTCTTCTTCTTTTATAGTGAGGAGGAAGTCGACAAACTTCTGTTTTTCAGCGCCAATTTCTCCAACCAACACCTTCGTCTCAACTTCCCACGCCAATACCTGGCTGAACACTCTGTCGTTATTCATGATCTCAGCCAATGGATCGTGGAACATGATGAAGCTGATGAAAGAGCGTTCATGCACGACTTCAAGGAATCAAACCCGGACTTAGGTCTTCACGAAGCTCACTTCTTCAACAGAAATCGCTCCCTGAAGCTGACCTTCGAGACAGTAGCTGCGGCTACTATGGCTACCAGAAATGGTGTTTACAGCTTTGGTATTCACATTTCGTCATTCCGTGTGAAGATGGAACGTTTTCACATCGTCAACCAGTGCCTCCGTTGCTACGAGTACACCCATTCCACCAGCAAATGTACCCAGCGTATTCAGAAGTGTAGCCTCTGCTCAGCTGACCACCATTACTCCATCTGCAAGTCTGAAATACTATGCTGTTTGCTGTGCAAAGGCGACCATAAGGCAATCTCCATACGTTGTCCTCATAGACAAGACGTCATTAAAAACATGGAGAAATCTACATCTTCTACCGGAGCCAGTACCTCGGAAGCAACAAGCCAATCAGCGACCACCTCTACTTCAGGTTTCAACGCTCAAGCCGCCATTTTCCCGGAGCTGCCGGGAGGACGTCCCACTGCTACTACCAGCCAATGGGGAGCCAGCTCCCAAACGCCAACCAGCGATTCGTCGAGCCAACCATCACCCCCGGCCCACACCGACCAACCACTGAACAGCACAGTTCAAGCATTAACATCGGCGGCCAGCATGATAGCTTGCAATAACCCCCAGGAATACGTAAGAATATTAAATATTCTATACAAAGCAAATGGTCTTCCAGCTTTCATAGTTCCAGAGGAAGTCTTCACCAACACCACTTCAAGTTCTCAAGACACAGTCTCGGTCCCTGACATCACCGTGAACGCCGCCGTGCTCACGAATCTACTATCAACAGCAAAGCCTGCCCCTGCAGCAACTTCATCACAAGCCACCCAGACGCCGACGCCTCCTCTATCTACTACTGCTACAGTTCCACCTCTCGTGTGCGAACCCTCTCAACGTCCTAAATCAGCTGCAACCTCCATTATGCCTCAACAGGCAAGAACTAGACCCTCAAGATTCACTGCATCTACTTCTGAGTCAACTGACTCATCAGATGAGGACGTCTCGGTGGGAACACCACCTCCTCCACTGAAACACCTCTACACAACTGAAGATTTCCGGCTGGAAGCTACCTGCAACGACAACCTCACCATATCAACGCGAAGCAAAACCAACAAACAGACCAGGAAGCCTGGGAAGAAGAAAAAACCGACGATCTGCGCCCGAGTAAACCAAGGAATCAGTAGAACACCAACGAAAAGCTGAAAAGAACACCGAGACGAGAAGCCCTGCCTCCTACAAGACACATCTGCGAGCACCCAGGAGAACTCCACTCTACCACCAAACCGCAGCATCAGCTGCAATTCTTACCCACGGTGGTTGGGCCACCGATCTTTCATCTCCCCTCTTCACCTCGTCTCCAGTTCCTCGCTCAAGATTTCTGCATCCTCGCCCCTGTCTTCAACCCCCTGCTTGCCTGCTCTAGGGTCTTGAAGAAAGAAAGACATTGAAATAGGCTCCTGAACTCTAATGAACATATCAACAGGAAGGCAGCAATTGCCAGGACTCAACTAGCCAAGCTATATCGCTTTCATCAGGCCCCGAAACATGTAAAACTTCACCTCTACAAGATGCTCATTCGGCCAACCCTTGAATACCCGTACACACCACTCACTCTGGCAAAGAAATCGAACATGCTGAAACTGCAACGGGTCCAGAACAAAGCACTCAGATTTGTGGCAAATGTGTCACTCTTAGACAGAGTGCGCATAGAAGACCTTCATACCACACAGAGGATCGACCCACTGAACGTTCGCCTGAATCGCCTCTCAATCGAACAGCTATATAAAATGAAAAGAATGTACATGCCAAACCGTGAGGACCCCTTTGTTGTCCTCAACACAACGAATTACGCTATGCTCGACCAGCCCCACAGATCGAGGAGGATGTCCCTCCAACAAAGGGTAAGAAGATACATCCACGACAGAGCCTACCCCAGGCCCAGGATCTTAAGCAACCTACCACATGAGGATGAATGGCATCCACCAGCCCCACTGTACACCTTACTCCTACGACCTGAAACCCACCGATTAAGGATTTAATAACTCCACTCAACCACCAAAAACTAATACAAAAACAAGCATAGCTCTCCAGGAAAATCAGCGAGTAGCTACTTAATCAACCACCACCTGTTTTATGGTTACTCACCGCCAGCTGATCAGGAAAAAAAGAGCCTTCTACTAACCACCATCTATCACCTACACTTTCATCCATCACTTCTCATCACAATCAACCCCAAAGTGGTTGGGCCACTTACCTGTAACCCCCCTCCTCTCCCTCACACCCTAATCCTTTTCAAGTTTTCCTACATCCTCCCCCATCCTTCTGTTCCTGACTTACCATTCCCATGGTCTTCAAACAAACAAACAAATTGAAATTGAAAACTTCATCCTAAAATTCTGAGTGTCTTAACATAAAACGAGGATAATTAAATTGGGGGTGGGAGTTGGGTAAATGTAACAGCCCCATAAGTGTAATTATGAACTGTTTATGACAGTAAGAAAATGTACTTATTACACTTAGTATTAAATCGTACTGTCAATTCGGAGGATGGGTTGCGTGTGTGGGGCGCCACAAGGTTATTGGGGCGACCCCTTTTTGTCATATACATGAGTCACATAGACGAGAATATTACAAGCCACTTTATCATAATAGTAGATGTCTCTTAAGATTTATGCAGCCCATCCTCCTGTTTAGATAGTACTTACTGAAACGACAAGGATCAGTGTACATATTGTGACGTACTGGACAATTTGAAAGTAAAGATTGGTGCAATTTAACTATTTAATTTTGGCAAATCGGAAAAGGTTTTGAATATATGTTGCTAACAAAACTTAGTCTAACCTAACCAACCTAGGCCTAATACACACTGTATGAGGCCTAATAAATTACATATATATATATATATATATATATATATATATATATATATATATATATATATATGCACAACTTACCTAAACACGCATTTGAAGTTATACAACTTTTAGAACACTTTCCCACCAGGAGACTCGAACCCTCGCCAGCACCAAAGCCATGCAGCAACAGGCAGAACAGGTACGCCTTAACCCACTGCACCACGCTCAGACCCTTAAAAGAGATGGTAATTTTGGGGTATTTCAATACCTCAAAGACCACCACCTCCCAAGAGTACTAGAGCAAGTGAGGGGTCAATTTTACTTTTTTCATCAAGTCCCTGTTAATATGGGAAGACACTGTGTCTATGCTTAATGCACAACTTGCCTAAACACGCAAGTGAAGTTATACAACTTTTAGAACACTTTCCCACCAGGAGACTCGAACCCTCGCTAGCACAGTTGCTGGAAGGCTTCTGTGCTGGCGAGGGTTCGAGTCTCCTGGTGGGAAAGTGTTCTAAAAGTTATATATATATATATATATATATATATATATATATATATATATATGCAAACAAGCCTGAATGGTCCCCAGGACTAGATACAACTGAATACTCACACCCCAGAAGTGACTCGAACCCATACTGCCAGGAGCAACGCAACTGGTATGTACAGGGACGCCTTAAACCACTTGACCATCACGACCAGACATAAGGAAGTGATAGCCGAGGCTATATGAACCACTTCCCCGCCGGCACTCGGATGGTAATCTTGGGCATAGCATTTTATCAAATCACCTCATTTTTTGGGGCAACACGTGAGGAACACAAATGCAAACAAGCCTGAATGGTCCCCAGGACTAGATACAACTGAAAACTCACACCCCAGAAGTGACTCGAACCCATACTGCCAGGAGCAACGCAATTGGTATGTACAGGGACGCCTTAAACCACTTGACCATCACAACCGGACATAAGGAAGTGATAGCCGAGGCTATATGAACCCTGGTGAGGCTATATGAACCCTGGTGAAGCGACTCAACGGATTGCTGACTCCTTGTGTCCCTTGCGCTTTCATCCTGAAGTCTCCAAAGGAATTTGTCGACTTACTGTGGGAAACATAGGCCACAGGAATAAGAGCCTCGTTGGACGTAGAATCACTGTTTACCAACGTACCTGTGGATGAAACAATCGGGATGATAGGGGACAGAGTGTATCGTGATCCGGCCTGTACTCCTCTTGACATACCAGAAAACATTCTAAGAAAACTACTCCAAGCTTGTACAAAAGAGGTACCCTTCTTGAGCCCGGATGGGCACATGTATAAGCAAGTAGATGGGGTCGCCATGGGTTCTCCCCTAGGTGTCCTGTTTGCGAACTTCTACATGGGTGCCATCGAGCAAAAGGTCTTGGTCGACATGAACTTGAAACCGGCCATATACTGCAGGTATGTTGATGACATTTTTACACAGGTATCTGATGTCAGACAACTCAGACATCTACAGGAGCTGAAGGAGGCATTTGAGCAGAACTCTGTGTTGCGTTTCATTTACGAGATGGAGAAGGATAGGAAGCTGCCCTTTCTAGATGTAACAGTCATGGAAAGGAACCGAGGTTTCCACACTGCAGTCTACACTAAGGACTGCAGTGCAATGGACTGCAATAAATATATATATATATATATATATATATATATATATATATATATATATATATATATATATATATATATATATATATATATATATATATATATATATATATATATATATATATATATATATATATATATATATATATATATATATATATATATATATATATATATATATATTATTTATTTATTTATTTATTTATCATATACAAAAGGTACATTGGGAATGTGAGAATACATATGGTAGTATCAATATGGTAATTACAATCTTGTAAAGCCACTATTACGTGCAGCGTTTCGTGCAGGTCCTTAATCTAAGAAAAGTTTAAGTAGGTAAATACTTGCAAAATTTATAAACAAAAAATAATGATAACAGTTACATGGCAAGAAAAAAAAGATGAGAGAAAATTGTAGGTACAGTATATTAAAGCACTTAGGTAGCTAAGATTGATTGCAATGACAGCTTGAATGGTAGTCGACAAAAATTGGTAGGCACAATACAGCATATGGCTAGCACATAAAAGAAGACAGCAATGAACACAATGATAAGGTGTTTGGGTTAAATACATAAGAATTAGGAGATTGGGTAACACTTGGTACAGTGCAAATTTAAAGCTCAGTGTAGGAAACTAAGACGATGAAATTAAGTACTTTTTGGTTTTGCTTTTAAATAAGGCAAAAGTTTTACAGTTTTTCAATTCACTAGGGAGTGAGTTCCATAGACTAGGTCCCTTAATTTGCATAGAGTGTTTACACAGATTAAGTTTGACCCTGGGGATATCAAAGAGATATTTATTTCTGGTGTGGTGATAATGGGTCCAGAGAGAGTTTCAGAGCATGGTTTGCATTTAAGTACAGGGTTTTGTAAATGTAGTTGACACAAGAGAATGTGTGGAGGGAGTTAATATTTAGCAAGTTTAGGGATTTAAACAAGGGAGCTGAGTGTTGTCTGAAAGCAGTGTTAGTTATTATTTGATAGCAGATTTTTGCTGGGTGATGATGGGCTTAAGGTGGTTTGCAGTGGTAGACCCCATGCACAGATACCATAATTAAGATAGGGGTAGATTAGTGATAATATAGTGAGAGGAGAGCAGAGTTAGGAACATAATATCTGATTTTGGAGAGTATACCAACTGTCTTAGAGACTTTCTTAGTTATGTGTTGAATGTGGGTGCTGAAGTTGAGTCTCTTTCTAGGAATAGGCCAAGAAACTTGCCATCATTTTTATTACTGATGTTAATGTTGTCTATCTGTAGCTGAATTGCATTTGATGATTTGCTTCCAAATAAGATGTAGTAAGTCTTTTCGATGTTTAATGTTAGTTTGTTAGTTGACATCCATAAGTGGACTTTTTTAATTCATTATTCACAACATTATTTAGTGTGTGGGTGAGGTCTGAATAGATAAGGGTAGTATCGTCAGCAAACAATATAGGTTTGAGAATATTAGAGACATTAGGCAGATCGTTTATATATATAAGAAATAGAAGAGGTCCTAAGATACTGCCCTGTGGCACTCCAACGGTAATTGGTAGAGTGGAAGAAGTTGTATCATTGATGGTTACATATGGTGTCTGTCACTAAGATAGGATCGGATGTAGTCAAGGGCAAGGCCTCGGATTCCATAATGCTGGAGTTTAAGTAAGAGGTAGTTGTGATTAACAGTATCAAAGGCTTTTCTTAGGTCAATGAAGAGTCCAATCGGAAACTCATTTTGTCAAGGCTGAGTAGATTACGTCAAGGAGACTAATGATTGCATCGTTGGTGCTCTTTTGGGACCGGAAGCCAAACTGGCAGGGGCTGAGTATGTCGAATTTTACGAGGTAGGAATAGAGCTGTTTGTAAATAATTTTTTCAAATATTTTTGATAGAATGGGTAGATTTGATATTGGTCTATAATTATTTTATGTCCGCCGGATTGCCTCCTTTATGGACTGGCGTTACTCTTGCTTTTTGAGGATATCAGGGAAGGTGTGACACTCTATAGATTTGTTGAACAGTAGGGCTATGGGTGGGGCAAGGGCATGGGAGGCTCTCTTGTATACAATGGACGGAATTTCACTGGTGTTCCCTGCCTGTTTTTTAGAGAGTGTATGATGGACACAACATCTGCCGGGCTGATTGGTGAAAGGAGAAGAGAGTTTGGATAGCTGCCTGAGAGATATGTGTTAATATGTGTCTG
This sequence comes from Procambarus virginalis, assembly GCA_020271785.1. Lineage (NCBI taxonomy): Eukaryota > Metazoa > Arthropoda > Malacostraca > Decapoda > Cambaridae > Procambarus > Procambarus virginalis. The sequence goes on from WNGS01159612.1 coordinate 10,646,347, forward strand.
AGTCTGTGGGATTTTACTGGCAAGATTAGCACCAACCGATGAAAAAAACTATTAAATTCATTTGCCATTTCTAAATCAGTTGACGGTATATCCCATCCTTGTAGAGTTTTGTTATGTGAGTGTTGTAGTTTAGGTGGTTCCTAGGATACTAGAGATGGTTTTCCAAGTGCTTTTCATGTTGCCTTTTGCTTCATTGAATCTATTCACATAATATGCAAGTTTTGCCTTTCTTATGATACTGGTAAGCATTGATGAGTACTTTTAGCTACTTCCTTTGAAACTAGGCCAATCCTAAGTTTCTTTTCATATTCATGTTTCTTGTTGATTGAGTTGAGAATGCCACTTGTGAGCCATGGATTGTTTAATCTTTTGTCAGTTACTTGCTTGGTAAGAAGGGGACAATGAAGGTTGTAGAGGCTTAGAGTTTTGGAGAGGAAGAGGTTAGCTAATGAATTTATATCCTGGGTATTATTGAATTCAGAATCCCAGTTAATATTGTGAAGTGCATCTGTAAGATTGCCTAAAGCTGATTCACTGTGTAGCCTAAATGAAAGTTTCTTGCTTTTTGGTGGTGTTATGTCCATGTTCGCTATGAGAAAGGTAGGATAGTGGTCAGTTGTTCTGTCGTAGATTATACCAGATACAAGGGGAGCTGTTATGTTTGTCCATATGTGGTCCAGGTAGTGATGTTTGAGTGACTCGGGTAGGTTTGGTGATTGTGGGGATTAGCATACAGGAGTTCATGCTGTTAAGGAAATAGTCAACTTGAGAGCAATTTTGTTGACCCAGGTCAATATTAAAGTCTCCTCCAGAATGATGTGGTTTTTGTTGAGATTGTTGTTTATAATAAGATTCCTTAGGTTGTCTGAGAAAGAAGCTATGTTAGTATTGGGAAATCTATAGATGGCTCCAATAGTCAAAGAGGATTTAAGGGATTTAATTGTAAACTGAGCAAAAGTATATTCACAGTAGTCATCTCTGTCACTAATAACACTGTTGCAGATAAATGTATTTCGGTAATATATAGCTGTGCCACCACCTTTTTTTTAGGCCTACAATAAATGGCTTATAACCAGCTAAGTTGTAGAGTTGGGTATAGTCTTTATTTAGCCAAGTTTCTGTTAAAATAATGAACGATAAGTTAGTACTAGTACTGTGAGTAATGCATTTAAATCGTCAAAATGTTTACCAAGTGATCTAACATTTTGGTTGTAAACTGATAAACAGGTGCTATTTTGGAGTTTGTTTTGTGTGGTGTGCTGTGAAATACTTGCAATAATGATGATCAATGTGCTGGTGGTGTAGATATGAGACAGAAGATTTTGATCAGGATCAATATCAGTGTGCATAGAGATGCAGAGGGATCACGATACAAGATACACGATATAGGAAAACACAAGAATAAAGCAAATACAATAAAATAGTAACAATTTAGAGTAAATAGAGATCCAATAGATAGCCAGGAAGGACACAGAAGTTAGATAAAAATAAAAAACAAAAAACAGTAGAGATGACAATATAAATGTAAAATAACAAATAATAGAAAAATAATAAATCATAAAGTAAAATGATCTTGAGGATAATTAGCTTAGTAATGGTTAATTAAAATCTATATGGTATGAACCTAAGAAAACAAAGTGAGCTCAAATAGATAATTTCGAGAAAAGAAAAAAAAAAGAAAAAAAGAAAACGAAAAGATGACATGTATATCTAAGTTAAATCTTGAATTTTACTCTAATATAAATCTAAGTGTAAAAATAAACAG
>WNGS01159612.1:10670943-10684730 GCA_020271785.1 Procambarus virginalis
GGGTCGTGCGTTTTACTATTGGTATATTTTGGTAGCAGTCTTTCCTGTAGACATATAATATATTATTAAATATGACCGTTATATAAATAGCGCATCGTTATCCCTGGTACTTTGATTGTCTTTTGGTCAAAGCACCCTATCTTCTGTAATCCGACCGATGGAGGATACAGAGGGCCATAGTTCCTCTAGCATGGCTACGTTGCTGAGTTGGGACCTCAGCAGCAGTTCTCGTCACCAGTTGACAATCGCACCCCTACACGTCGGTCAGAGATGATGATATTTACTTAGGTAGGGAATTAACTTCTTTTTTCAGAGCACAAAGTTCGCTAATTCTGTAAGTATCATATTTCATTTAGTGGAAAAACCTTTGCTTCTGTCCTATAGGGACTCGGCAAGGTATGCCTACAGTCTTGGAACTACCTTATTCACTTTTGAAGCAATTAAATGTTTCATTGTTTTAGAAACTATCAGTTTCATTTATTTAGCAGGACTTTCTTGCCCTTATTCTCTTACATTGAGTACGGGGTACAAGATTTCCTGCGATATTGATTGACTAACCATTTACCATACTAAAATTAACGTTAATTGTTAAAGGTTAAAATTCCACAGGATAGGTACCAGTTGCCACGTATCCTGTTTCTGATATTTACCATACAAGTATATTCATTGTACAGTTATTTGCTATTTTCACCATGTTTCGTCTCCCAACTTTCCGTAACGATCCAGCAGGTGAAATAGGGACCGTCGTGCCAAGAGGACCGAATTACAACACACGAGTATCAACTAGATGTTACCCATGGAGCCAACAAAAATGGCTTGCACAACTTAATAATGGATCAGTTCTTAGACGAAGGAAAGATTGACTCTGAAACTCACGAAAATTATTCTATTGTAGATAGACATGCTCTGGCAACTATGAAGCTAAAGATCGAACTTGCAAAGATAGAGCGGGAACAACAAAAAGAAACTCTACAAATGAGGGAAAGAAAGGCTGCCATAAGGAAGGAAAAGCACGATACGAGAGGTGGCCCTCAAAGAACGTGAGGCGCCCTCAAAGAACGGAAGGCTACCCTACTCCGTGAGCAAGAGCGAGAGCAGCTTGAAGCAAGAAAACTGACCTGGAGATACAACGGGAGCACAATAAACAGCAAGCTGATAGTGCTCTCGAATATTGTCGACAAGAACTAGCGTTGGAAACTACACACCTCGCTCAGCACCAACAAGATACAGCTAGTCTTCCCGTAAGTTTCAATGTCTCTCAGGCAAGTAAGGTAATGCCACCATTCGTTGAGACAGAGATAGATGTCTTTTGTACTACTTTTGAGGCCCTAGCTAAAAACTTAGCTGGCCTGAAGATCAATGGTCTACACTTTTCAGAGGAGCATCACACAGGTAGAGCTGCGATTACTCTCGCTACCATAGCGTCTGAGAAGGACTACCAGACCCTAAAGCAAGCAGTTTTAGACGCCTACCTTCTCTCCACCGAAATACACTGGAAGAATTCAACATCACTCAGGTATTGTCCAGCCCCTATCACCTGCTTCACAGGGTTCTCTTGAACCCTGTGAATTTTTCTTTTTTTTCCATACCTATTATACAGATATAAATAATATATATATATATAATATAATAATATATATATAGATAATTAGTACATATAATGAATATTATAGATATATATATAATATATATATATCTATATAACTATAATTATTATATAAATATATATAATATATATATTAGACTTATATATATAGTATATTATAATATATCTATAAACTGAAACTCAAACACCCAGAAGTGACTCGCAACCCATACTCCAGGAGCAAAGCGCAACTGGTAACTACAGGGCGGCCAGTTAGCATCCGCTTGACCATCACGACCCGGACATAAGGAAGTGGATAGGCCTGTAGCGTATATGACAGCCACTTCCCCGCCGGCACCTGGGATGGTTATCTTGGGCATGAGCATTTTATCCAATCACCGTCAATTCTTTGGGGCACACAACTAGTGAGGAACACAAATGCAAATCAAGCCTGAAATGGTCCCCAGGACATGATACAAACTTGAAGTAACTCACACCCCAGAAGTGATCTCGAACCCATACTCCCAGGCAGCAAAAGCAACTGGTAACTACAGGGCGCCTTATCGCGATGTGACCATCACGGAGCCGGGACTAAGGAATTGATAGCCTGAGCTATATGAACCACTTCCCCGCCGGCACCTGGATGGTTATCTTGGGCATACTTTTATCAAATCACCTCATTTTTTGGGGCAAAAGCACGTGAGGAACACAAATGCAACAACAAGCCTGAATGGTCCCCAGAGACTAAATACCACTGAAAACTCACACCCCAGAAGTGACTCGAACCCATACTCCAGAGCAAAGCACCTGGTAAACTACAGGGGCGCCTTAATCCGCTTGACCATCACGACCGGACATAAGGAAGTGATAGCCTGAGCTATATGAACCACTTCCCCGCCGGCACCTGGATGGTTATCTTGGGCATAGCATTTATCAAATCACCTCATTTTTGGGGCAACACGTGAGGAACACAATGCAAACAAGCCTGAATGGTCCCCAGGACTAATACAACTGAAAACTCACACCCCAGAAGTGACTCGAACCCATACTCCCAGGAGCAGAGCAACTGGTAACTACAGGGCGCCTTAATCGCTGACCCATCACGCCGACCATAAGGAAGTGATAGCCTGAGCTATATGAACCACTTCCCCCGCCGGCACCTTCCTTATGTCCGGTCGTGATGGTCAAGCGGATTAAGGCGCCCTGTAGTTACCAGTTGCTTTGCCTCTGGGAGTATGGGTTCGAGTCACTTCTGGGGTGTGAGTTTTCAGTTTTTCTAGTCCTGGGGACCATTCAGGCTTGTTTGCATATATATATATATATATATATATATATAATATATATATATATATATATATATATATATATTATATATATATATAACTAACCTACTTTCTAACCTAACTACTTTCTGAGGTGCGCCCATCTTACGACAACCGAAAGCTTGAAGAGTATGACCTCTTACTGAAGACCATGCTGGAAAAAGTTGTTAATCTCTCCCTCAACGAGTGCCAGTGGAAACAAGCCACTCTTCCTGTTAGGCTCGGTGGCTTGGGTGTCCGCACCGCCACCCAAATTGCTGTCCCAGCCTTCCTGTCTTCCTCCTCAGCATCAGATGACCTGGTTAAGGAAATTCTACCTGACACCCTCAGTGATGTAGCGGGGATACAGGACCCCCACTACACGGAATGCGACACGAATGGGGTGCCATGGCAGACCCAGCACTCAGACCAGCCATGCCGAAAGCCAAGAAACAATCCAGTTGGGACAGCCCCATTGCAGACAAAGAAGCCACAGCTTTGCTGGAGGCAGCAACAACCCCCAGTGATCGTGCACGCCTCACAGCTGTGCAGGCTCCCATGCAGGGGACTTCCTTTTGGCAGTCCCTATGTCTGCGACAGGCACACGTCTTGATCCGCAGGAGCTCCGTATTGCAGTCGCTCTCCGTCTTGCTGCCCCTATCCACACTGTTCATAGGTGTATTTGCGGCGAGGCAGATGCTGACGAATATGGATTGCATGGCCTGCACTGTGGAAAATCTGGTGGTTGGCACACTAGACACGACGAAGTAAACGACATCATTAAAAGAAGCCCTGCCTCTGCCCCCCAGTGTCCAGCGGAGAGAGAGCCCCGCAACCTTCTGAACCGTGACTCTGTTAGCTTTGCCGGCCGACCAGACGGAATCACACTGCGTCCGTGGAAGGGTGGCAGACAGTTGGCATGGGACTATACTTGCGTATCCACCCTGGCAGCCACATACATCAACCTCTCTGCGGCACAGCAGGAGCCGCGGCGACACACAGAAAGAGACAAGTCAGCCAAGTATAGGCAATTAGATCATCGGTACAACTTCGTTCCAATAGGGTCTGAGACCCTAGGCCCATGGGGAGAGAGTGCAAGAAGGTTTCTAAAGGATCTTGGTTCCAAGCTCATTGACACCACAAGAGACCCTAGAGCGGCAAGTTTTCTCTTTCAGCGCCTCAGTGTCGCGATCCAGAGGGGAATGCTCGCTGCATCCTCGGTTCCTGCCCAACGTCGGAGGAGTTCGAGGAAATCTACAGCCTCTAGGAAGCGAACTATTTTTGTGTCCTCTTAATGCTCATTTTTTGTATACAATCAGATATGTAACTGTATAACCTTGCTTAATAAAGTGTACACCAAAAAAAGGGGGGTGGTAGGAGAAGCGAACACCCTCATGTATTCAGAGTTAAATGGCAAGTTTTCCCTGAATGCTCTGTGTTCCCTTCTCTGAGGCTGTGGGTCCCTATAATTGCACCAGAGGTGGTACCCCCCTTATATATATATATATATATATATAATATATATATATATATATATATATATATATATATATATACATATACATAAATATAAGCTTAAACAGTGTGTATTAGGCCTAGGTTGGTTAGGTTAGGCTAAGTTTGTTAGCAACATATATACAAAAACCTTCTCCGATGCCAAATTCAATAGCACCAATCTTTACTTTTTAATTGTGCAATACGACAAAATATGTACACTGATCCTTGTCGTTATAGTAAGTACTATCTAAACAGGAGGAGGGGCTGCATAAATCTTAAGACATCTACTATTATGATAAAGTGGCTTCTAATATTCTTGTCTATGTGACTCATGTATATGACAAAAGGGTTCACCTCCAATAACCTTGTGGCGCCCCACTCACTACATATCTCCAGTCAGATCATTTCCATTTTACTCGAAGAGAGGGGATAGATAGATGGAAACATGAATTGATAGATAGGTAGATGGAAATATAGGTGAATAGATGGATGGCTAGATAGATGTATATTTATATATAGATGGAAGGCTAGATGGATAGGTCGATAGATGGTTGGACTGATAAACGTATGAACAGGTGGGGAGATAGGTTGATAATCAGATGGATAGGTAGATAGATGGGATACAGACCCACGCAACGCCGGGTATCCTTAATGTATAGAAAATATTAAAAATATATAAATATGTTCAGACAATGAGTCACAATAACGTGGCTGAAGATATTATGACCAAACCACACATCAGAAAACAAAGAAACGACGACATTTCGGTCCGCCTGGACCATTTATGAAGTCTTATGATCAGCTTGATAATAGTCCTAGACGGACCGAAACGCAGTTGTTTCGTCGTTTTCTGGTGCTTGTGGTTTGGTCATAATAGGCCTAGTATTGCTTATTTAGGCCTAGCAGCTCCTCGAGATCACACTGGCATGGGGAGTATTAGGCAAACACTTAAGTGTTTAAATCAGATATGTTTATTCACTAAATTATATATATTAATATTTTTCTACCAGAATATCAATGAATAAAAGGTTGAAGAAAACAAACAGAATCTTTAATTTTACTTGTCAATTCACCCATTGTCGGTCAGCAACTGGCTGGTATTTAATATAAGGGTCTTGGGTCCGACACGATCATAAGAGGACGAGGGTCATGATAACTATATATATGCAGAACTTCATATATAATATAGGTTAAGAGGATAAACAAATATAGCAATTTATAAACGTGTTTATAATTACTAATCTCCCAGTTTAATTTAAAAAGAAATCTAGAAATCTTCAAGCAAAGATGTTATGATCTAAGTTTTAGTCACCTAATGTGACAATATAACACTATGAAAATGTAAAGCCTAATAATAATAAAAGTATAATGCAAGTGATAATACCACTAGGAAAATGTCAAGCTTTCTCTTTATACAAGTATAATGCAAGTGACAGTACAACTAGGTAATGTCAAGATTAATCTTAATACAAAATTAAATGTTTGGATACACAAACTAAAAATTTCACTAATTCCTAAAAGGTTATTTTATGGTAGTGTGCTGTTCTGCCTTTATTGTGTGCTGTCTTTCACTTATTGTGGGCTGTTCCGTATTTATTGTGCGTTTTCTGCATTTATTTCATGTTGTTCTTTTTTTGTCTTTTGCCTTATTCTTTAATTATTGTGTGTTTGCTATTTTGCTAGTCTTTTGCATTATTCTTCGTTTATTACTTGTTGTTCTGCATTTACTATACATTTTTCTTAATTCATTGTGCGGTTTTCTGCATGTCTTGCGTGTTGTGCATATCTTGATACGTTTATGTCAGTTGAGCCATCTTGAGGTTGATAGTTGCTGGGAGACAACTATGGAGTCAAGGTTGAAGGTGTCAAGGAGTCAAGGTGTCTACTCGTCCAAGTGAGCTGGAGCATCTTAGGGTGTGTTCCCCGGACAGGTTCCAAGCACTCGTGATAGATCAAAATACTCTAGACGTGTGTAATGCTGGTTTTATTAAGGAAGGTTACACAGCGCCTCCACTGGCTAAAATAAGTTATTGATAATAAGAAAACGATCTAACAACTTGCTCCTATTACGTGCCCTCTGGCCGTCCTGCAGCGTGCCCTTCTGCTCCTCCTGTAGCGTGCTCTTTCTTCCTCCTGACCTTACTTCAAGCACTCCTTGCTACAGCCCGCAACAAGACAACACTTGCGGCCCAAGCCATTCGTCTGACACTCCTCGTCAGAATGACACTTGTCGACGTACTTCTTGCAGAATTTTCCGACCGAGAAGGGATCCGGACAGCCTCTCCTGTAGGAAGTTTGTATTAGAAGATGGAAATGCAAGAAAATGGGTAATGGAAAACTGATAATTAGGATACATTAAATTAATACTTAAGTCGAGCGAAGAAGTGAATGCATGCAATTTGTTTTTTCTCAAGCTTTGCTATCTCCTGTATAGAACATTCACTGGTGGATAATTTGGTAACGAAACTAAGTTATTATAAGGACGTGTGATCGTTTAATTCTTTCACGTTTAGGTTAGACATACATATGAATGTATTTGGTAGGATATAAATAGGATATGCTTGGGAAAGGACCATTTAGGAGTTACCTCACTTGGGCTATTTATTGTGGTAGACTTTATACCCCTCCCGAAGTTCATAGGCCTTAAGCCCAAAACTAAACTGCTGGTTCATTAGGAAACTATTGTGATTAATAATCCATCAGCGGTTGATAGGCCATCAGCCCAGCACCAAACTTACTGCGTCATCAGGAAGCTATTGTTGTGGCCTTGTTGGATCATGTGGGTAAAGTTGTTATTTCAGGAATTTATCTTACCTGCAGTGTACTGTATAATGGGTTTGTTATATGCTCCACTCAACTCCACAGGGTTGTAATTTATTAGTGTAATATATAATTAATTTAGAATTAGTCCATTCAGTACAGAATTATTTAGTTGAACTTAAACTTAAGTATTTTGTCAGCTCAGTTGACCGAAGGTAACTCTCAAATTATTTAACTTTCTAAGGATCAGCATTTTGCCATTGACTCTACATCCTGTATGTATGATTGTCATTGAATGGGCTAAATAATATTTGTGAATTAATAATTAATTATAGTCTTTTTTATCTAAATTATTAAATGAATAATTAAAACGAGACTATCTGAGTCGCAGGTGTGTGACGCCCCGTGGTGGTGAAGCGAGTCACCCACAATGTCTACTGTCGGCTGGTGTGGCACTCTGGGACGTGCCAATAACCTCGGACGCCACCTGCCGCCAGTTGAAACATTATGCTCACGATATCAATGTGTGATTACTTGTGTTGTAACACTAATTACATAGTGTTTAATAAAGTGATGACACACACTGGTGTGTTGTTTTCATGTACTATACCCAGCCCAACCTCTCCCTTACTCCCAGGATGTACTAACTACCCAGATAATATACAACCAAAAGAGCTAGAGGACTTAGCGTTTGAGTGAGGGTCGGAGATGAACTGTTTCCGTCCTGGACGTGTAGAACGACTGTAAACCAACAAGTTGAACTATAGTTACAGTGTAAAACCGTCCACAGTTTGAGCTTCAGTTTACTCCTTGAGCAACGATGAACAATGAACAATGGCCTCGAGCCATCCTCATTTATCCGTCTCCAGTGGGAGAGAATGATTTCCGTGTTATTTAATTATTCGGATCACAAAGCCGCTCCTTTGGTGAGCACACTCACGTAGACACTCACGGGGCCAAAGTACAAAAAAGACACACATGGAAGCAAAGTATTCACATGACGCTCACTGGAACCAAGTACTAACTAGAAACTCACGGGGACAAAGTACCAACAAGGCACTCACAGCGGCGAAGTACCAACCTAGCGCTAACTAGGTTACATTCGGGGGCAAAGTATCAAAGAGGTACCCACTGGGGCAAAGTAGTAACCAGGTACTCACGGGTGCAAAGTATCAACCAGGCAATCACGGGGGCAAAGTATCAACCAGGTACTCGAGGGAACGAAGTATCAACCAGGTTGTCACGGTACGCAAGGCTCAGGGGGAAGCATACCAAAGAGGCATTCACGGGGACAAAGTAACAGCCAGGCACTCACAGGGGGCAAAGTACTCACCATTCACCCACTGGAAACAAGTACTAAACCAGGCATTCATGCATACATAATACAAATCTGGCACTCATAGTGGCAAAGTACAAACCTGGCGCTCATTGGGGTAATTTCTCAACAAGGCATTATCGGGAGCAAAGCATCAAGGTACTCACGGAAGAAAAGTATCAAGGTACTCACGGGAGCAAACTACGAACCTGGCACTCACAGGGTTAAATTACCAACGAGACACTCAAGGGGTCACATATAGGGACAAATACCACCAATAAGACATTAATGGGAACTCTAACTAGACCAAAGTGCAAACCAGACACTCAAGGGGTCACACAAAGAGACAAAATTCAACCAACATGACATTCATGGGAACTCTGACTAGGCCAAAGTGCCAACCAGACACTCAAGGGGTCACACAAAGGGTCAAAATTCCACCAACATGTCAATCATGGGAACTCTTACTAGGCCAAAGTGCCAACAAGACACTCAAGGGATCACCCACAAAGATAAAGGGTCGACCAGACACTCAAGGAATCACACACGAGAACAAAGTACGAACCAGACCCTCAAGGGGTTCGCACACAGGAACAAAGTACCAACCAAACACTCAACTGGTCACACACACGGTTCAGAGACTACATTACAGGCACCATGAAGGTGGGAGGACCAAGAGTAGTAATAGCAGTGATATATAGCCCTCCACCAAACGACAGAAGACCCAGACAAGAGTATGATAGAAACAACATGGTTGTCAACACTATAACTGAGGGAACAGCCACTGCTGCCTGTAGAAATAGATCCCATATGCTCCTCATGGCGGACTTCAATCAAGGAAGGATATACTCGGAAAACAAGCAACCACATGGGGGTGAGGAAAGATGAAGAGCTAAACTGTTGGAAGTGGCGACAAGAAACTTTTTAAGTCAGCTTGTCAGGGGACCCAGAAGAATGAGAGGCAACGATGAACCAGCGAGATTCGACCTAGTCTTCACTCTGAATAAATCTGACATAAGGAAAATCAGTTTCGAAGCCCCCCGTGGAAATGAGCGATCACAGTGTACTGATCTTTGAGTATCTGGTCGAGGAAGGGTTAATGTACCCATGGAAGGATGGCATTCCGAAAGAGAAACTATGAGGAGATAGGAAAATTCCTAACAAATATAACTTGGGAAACAGAGCTCAGAGGAAAGACGGTCCAAGACATGATTGACTACATCACACAGAAATGTAAGGAGGTAGCAGATAAGTTTGTCCCAGTCCAAAAGGAAAGAAATGAAATGTAGTCGAGAAAGCCATCTTTTAATCAGAGGTGTAAGCTAGCAAAGCAACTAACTACAAGGGCGTGGAGAAACTATATCAATAATCGGACACTTCTAAGCACAGGAAGATACCAAAGCGCCAGGAATAAATACGTCCGGGTGAGAAGAGGGGCAGAAAAACAATATGAAAATGACATAGCAATCATGGCAAAGACTCAACCTAAATTATTGCAAAGCCACATCAGGAGAAAAAGAAAAGTGAAGGAACAGGTAATGAAACCGAGGATAGGGGGTAGACAAATTCACTATAAATGACAAGGAAGTGTGCGAGGAACTCAATATGAAATTCCAATAGGTCGTCACAGTAGAGCAAGGGGAAGTCCCAGAAATAAGAGAGGGAATTCTAACCAAGCACAACTCGATGAGTTTCTGATTACCATTAGGGAGGTGAGGAAGCATCTGCTAGAGTTGGAAGTGACAAAGGCTATAGGCCCGGATGGAAACTCACCTTGGATACTGAAGGAAGGAGAAGAAGCTCTGTGCTTGCCACTCTCCAAGGTGAATAACAACTGGTAACAGGTGAACTACCAAAAATTTGAAAGACGGCTAATGTAGTCCCGATATTCAAGAAGGGTGATAAACAGGAGGCTAAAAATTTGGAAGATGGCTAATGTAGTCCCAATATTCAAAAAGGGTGATAGACAGGAGGTACTGAGCTACAGGCCAGTGTCACTAATTTACATACCATGCAAGGTGACGGAGAAGATTGTGCGAAAGAAGCTAGTGGATCATCTGAGCGGAAGAACTTTGAATGATAACATCAGCATGGGTTCAGGGTTGGCAGATCGTGCCTCACGGGATTGATTAAATTAAATTACCAAGCAACTAAAATCGGGTAAGAAAGAGAGGGGTGGGCAGACTGCATATTTTTTTTATTTCCAGAAAGCCTATGACACAGTACCACGTACGAGACTAGTGCACAAACTGGAGATGCAGGCAAGAGTGAAAGGGAAGGTACTCCACTGGATAAGGGAGTTGCTTATAAGCAACTACCTAAGCAACAGCAGACAGCCAGTCACCGTGAAGGTTTGAGGTCTCGGAGTGGCGTGGCGTCACCAGTGGAGTCCCTCAGGGATCAGTTCATGGACCTATACTGTTCCTGATATATGTAAATGATCTCCCAGAGAGAATAGACCCGTTCCTCTCAATGTTTGCTGATGACGAAAAAATTATGAGGAGGATTAAGACTGAGAAAGATAGTATGAGGATACAAGATGACCTAAACAAACTGAAGGAATGGTCCAACAAACAGCTACTAAAGTTCATCCCAAGTATATGTAAGGTAATGAAACTAGGCGTAGGAAATAGGAAGCTAGTCACTGGATACCGAATGGATGAAGTCCTTCATGAAACGGACAGAGAGAAAGATCTAGGTGTTGATATCACACCAAACCTGTCTCTTGAAGCTCACATCAAAAGAATAACATCAGCGGCGTTTGCAAGGCTGGTCAACATCAGAACTGCCTTCAGTAATCTGTGTAAAGAATCTTTCCGAACCTTGTATACGACGTATGTAAGGCCAATCCTGGAGTATGCAGCCCCAGCATGGAGCCCAAACCTTGTCAAGCACAAGACGAAGCTAGAAAAAGTTCAGCAGTATGCCACTAGACTAGTCCCAGAACTAAGAGGCATGAGTTACGAGGAAAGGCTGAGAGAACTGCACCTCACATCGCTGGAAGACAGAAGAGCTCGGAAAGACATGGTCACCATATACAAAATTCTCTGGCCAGCCGTGCTCTCCAAATAAGCGCAATATTTGTGCTTATCGCAGAATTGTCTCATTCGGAGCAGCAAATAGTGCAGCAGAGTCGGGTCATTGAACAGATTACCACATATCAAGCTGTTGCATTCTCCAAGGACGTATCCCGGTTGCATAATATTTATATTTCTTTGTTGTGAACTCGTAACATTGAAATTTCAACCGTGTTATGAGGCACAATTAATAACAAAGCCCAATTTACGTTGGCGACGTGAGAGAGAGAGAGTTCTTCCAGTTCCAACACGTTCGAGTTCAGGGCTGAGAACAGTACGCAGTGACCACGAAGTCAATATTTACTGCAAAAACCCCAGCCTGTCCTCCAAAAAGGGGTGGTAAATGTAAGAAGACAAATAAGTGCAATTATGTACTATTCATAGCAGTTAGGAATTGTACTTATTTTCACTTAGTATTAAATCGTACTGTCATATATATTGTGAATATTTGAGTTTACCTGAAAAAACTGAATGGAAAACTATAACCTTTCCTAACCGTCTTAGGTTTTGAAGATAATAATTTTATTGCTTCTTAATTACAATTAGTACTTAATCTATAGCTATATTGATATTACAGTTTTATAAAACTAATAAAACAAAACTAAAATATATCAATAAATTGTAAAGTAACTCAGGATATTTTAAAATTTGGTATAAAATCTACATTGTTTAATAAACCTGAAAAAGAAATTCCTGATATTTAAAACTTGTATGTTGCAACTTGAAATTGAAAATTTCATTCTAAAGTTCTGAGTGTCTTAACAGAAAACGAGGAGAATTAAATCGGGGGAGGGAGTAGGGTAAATGTAACAGCCCCATCAGAGCAAATATGCACTGTTTATGACAGAAAGAAAATGTACTTATTACACTTAGTATTAAATCGTAGTACTGTCAATTCGGAGGATGGGTTGCAAAACCCACCTGATGACTGCTCTCGTGTTACTGCTGGACTAGAAGGAAATCTTCAGTCCAGCTAAGCTGAAAGTTTATAACTAATCAGTTGTAGTGTAGTCTACTAACTCTTTAACCCTGACTTCTCGATAAATATTATTATTTAAATTTATTCAATATTTTCATGCAATACATAGATTAACATTAAAGAATTTACCCCCCCCCCCAAAAAAAAAACACTCCAATCACTTTATAAAGGGAAGGGAATCACTCCACTTTATAAAGAAGTTTTTACAGTCCACTTCTCTAAGTTTGTTTTAAATGAATTATTTGCTCAAATATTATATGACATTGAATAGTGAAGAAAAAATCTCCCACAACAAGGAACGATTATTTAACATGGGTGGTACACGCACAAGGGGACACAGGTGGAAGCTGACTACCCAGATGAGCCACAGAGACATTAGAAAAATCTTTTTCAGTGTCAGAGTAGTTAGTAAATGGAATGCACTAGGAAGTGATGTGGTGGAGGCTGACACCATACAATGCTTCAAATGTAGATATGATAGAGATAGAGAAGCCCAGGAATCTGTACACCAGTAGATTGACGGGTGAGAGGCGGACCAAAGGGCCAAGCCTAACCCTCGCAAGCACAATAAGTGAGTACAACTAGGTGAGTACACGATCACAACGTATCAAACATAAACTCAAGGGGTCACTCACAAGGACAACGTATCAACCAGACACTCAAGGATCACTAACAAGGACAACGTACCCACCAGACACTCAAGGAACACTAACAAAGACAACGTACCAACCAGACACTCAAGGATCACTAACAAGAACAACATATAAACAATGTACTTACCAAGGTGGAGTGTGCGCTGAGAGGTGTTCCCACAACAACAATCTGATAAAACAACAAAACAATTTAATATTAATTTATGTCTCGGATAACTGAAAGTAATTTCAAAGGATTTTATAACTTTAAATTTGTTTAAATGTTTGCAAAGTCCATCTGGTCATACATACTCAGGGTCTCCCCCAATGTCTTGCCCAACCTCTAATCCAGTCTCTCGCCCAATGTCTTATCCAACCTTTAGTCCAGTCTCTCGCCCAATGTCTTGTCCAACCTCTAATCCAGTCTCTCGCCCAATGTCTTGTCCAATTTCTAGTCCAGTCTCTCGCCCAATGTCTTATCCAACCTCTAGTCCAGTCTCTCGCCCAATGTTTTGTCCAACCTCTAGTCCCAGTCTCTCGCCAGTGTCTTGTCCAACCTCTAGTCCAGTCTCTCGCCCAATGTATTGTCCAACCTCTAGTCCAGTCTCTCGCCCAATGTCTTGTCCAACCTCTAGTCCAGT
>WNGS01159612.1:10690965-10711034 GCA_020271785.1 Procambarus virginalis
ACCAGTGGGACTCGAACCCAGAAAGCACAACTATCTTCCAATAGCTGCCATAACTAGTATGCCTTAACCCACTACACCAAGTCAGACCCTTAAAAGAGATAGAGACTTCGAAGTATTTACCTCAAATATCTCCACCTCCCAAGGGCGCCAGATTAGTGAGGGGTTACTCAAGCATTTTTCATCAAGCCACTGTCAATGTGGGAAAACTCGTGTCTATGCTATAAGCACATACTTGCATGAACCACAAGAGAAGATTAACAATCTTTAGACAACACCCACCAGTGGGACTCGAACCCAGAAAGCACAACTATCTTCCAATAGCTGCCATAACTAGTATGCCTTAACCACTACACCAAGTCAGACCCTTAAAGAGATAGAGACTTCGAAGTATTTACCTCAAATATCTCCACCTCCCAAGGGCGCCAGATTAGTGAGGGGTTACTCAAGCATTTTTCATCAAGCCACTGTCAATGTGGGAAAACTCGTGTCTATGCTATAAGCACATACTTGCATGAACCACAAGAGAAGATTAACAATCTTTAGACAACACCCACCAGTGGGACTCGAACCCAGAAAGCACAACTATCTTCCAATAGCTGCCATAACTAGTATGCCTTAACCCACTACACCAAGTCAGACCCTTAAAAGAGATAGAGACTTCGAAGTATTTACCTCAAATATCTCCACCTCCCAAGGGCGCCAGATTAGTGAGGGGTTACTCAAGCATTTTTCATCAAGCCACTGTCAATGTGGGAAAACTCGTGTCTATGCTATAAGCACATACTTGCATGAACCACAAGAGAAGATTAACAATCTTTAGACAACACCCACCAGTGGGACTCGAACCCAGAAAGCACAACTATCTTCCAATAGCTGCCATAACTAGTATGCCTTAACCCACTACACCAAGTCAGACCCTTAAAAGAGATAGAGACTTCGAAGTATTTACCTCAAATATCTCCACCTCCCAAGGGCGCCAGATTAGTGAGGGGTTACTCAAGCATTTTTCATCAAGCCACTGTCAATGTGGGAAAACTCGTGTCTATGCTATAAGCACATACTTGCATGAACCACAAGAGAAGATTAACAATCTTTAGACAACACCCACCAGTGGGACTCGAACCCAGAAAGCACAACTATCTTCCAATAGCTGCCATAACTAGTATGCCTTAACCCACTACACCAAGTCAGACCCTTAAAAGAGATAGAGACTTCGAAGTATTTACCTCAAATATCTCCACCTCCCAAGGGCGCCAGATTAGTGAGGGTTACTCAAGCATTTTTCATCAAGCCACTGTCAATGTGGGAAAACTCGTGTCTATGCTATAAGCACATACTTGCATGAACCACAAGAGAAGATTAACAATCTTTAGACAACACCCACCAGTGGGACTCGAACCCAGAAAGCACAACTAGCTATTGGAAGATAGTTGTGCTTTCTGGGTTCGAGTCCCACTGGTGGGTGTTGTCTAAAGATTGTTAATCTTCTCTTGTGGTTCATGCAAGTATGTGCTTATAGCATAGACACGAGTTTTCCCACATTGACAGTGGCTTGATGAAAAAAAAATGCTTGAGTAACCCTCACTAATCTGGCGCCCTTGGGAGGTGGAGATATTTGAGGTAAATACTTCGAAGTCTCTATCTCTTTTAAGGGTCTGACTTGGTGTAGTGGGTTAAGGCATACTAGTTATGGCAGCTATTGGAAGATAGTTGTGCTTTCTGGGTTCGAGTCCCACTGGTGGGTGTTGTCTAAAGATTGTTAATCTTCTCTTGTGGTTCATGCAAGTATGTGCTTATAGCATAGACACGAGTTTTCCCACATTGACAGTGGCTTGATGAAAAATGCTTGAGTAACCCCTCACTAATCTGGCGCCCTTGGGAGGTGGAGATATTTGAGGTAAATACTTCGAAGTCTCTATCTCTTTTAAGGGTCTGACTTGGTGTAGTGGGTTAAGGCATACTAGTTATGGCAGCTATTGGAAGATAGTTGTGCTTTCTGGGTTCGAGTCCCACTGGTGGGTGTTGTCTAAAGATTGTTAATCTTCTCTTGTGGTTCATGTAAGTATGTGCTTATAGCATAGACACGAGTTATCCCACATTGACAGTGGCTTGATGAAAAATGCTTGAGTAACCCCTCACTAATCTGGCGCCCTTGGGAGGTGGAGATATTTGAGAGTAAATACTTCGAAGTCTCTATCTCTTTTAAGGGTCTGACTTGGTGTAGTGGGTTAAGGCATACTAGTTATGGCAGCTATTGGAAGATAGTTGTGCTTTCTGGGTTCGAGTCCCACTGGTGGGTGTTGTCTAAAGATTGTTAATCTTCTCTTGTGGTTCATGCAAGTATGTGCATATATATATATATATATATATATATATATATATATATATATATATATATATATATATAATATATATATATGAAAACTCACACGCCAGAAGTGACTCGAACCCATACTCCCAGGAACAACGCAACGGTAACTACAGGACTATATGCGAATGAAAACTCACACCCCAGAAGTGACTCGAACCCATACTCCCAGGAGCAACACAACTGGTAACTACAGGACGCCGTAATCTGCTTGACCATCACGACCGGACATAAGGAAGTGATAGCCTAAGCTATTTGTATTCCTCACGTGTGCCCCAAAGAATGAGGTGGTTTGATAAAATGCTATGCCCAAGATAACCATCCAGGTACCGGCGGGGAAATGGTTCAAATAGCTTAGGCTATCACTTCCTTATGTCCGGTCATGATGGTCAAGCGGATTAAGGCATCCTGTAGTTACCAGTTGCGTTGCTCCTGGGAGTATGGGTTCGAGTCACTTCTGGGGTGTGAGTTTTCATTCGCATATAGTCCTGGGGACCATTCAGGCTTGTTCGCATTTATGTTCCTCACGTGTGCCCCAAAGAATGAGGTGATTTGATAAAATGCTATGCCCAAGATAACCATTCAGGTACCGGCGGGGATGTGGTTCAAATAGCTTAGACTATCACTTCCTTATGTCCGGTTGTGATGGTCAAGCGGATTAAGGCGTCCTGTAGTTACCAGTTGCGTTGCTCCTGGGAGTATGGGTTCGAGTCACATCTGGGGTGTGAATTTTCATTCGCATATAGTCCTGGGGACCATTCAGGCTTGTTCGCATACATACATATATATATATATATATATATATATATATATATATATATATATATATATATATATATATATTCCTCCGAGGCTATGGGTCCCCCTTCTTCCAGCCAGAGGTGGTACTCATATATATATATATATATATATATATATATATATATATATATATATATATATATATATATATATATATATATGTCGTACCTAGTAGCCAGAACTCACTTTTTGGCCTACTATGCAAGGCCCGATTTGCCTAATAAGCCAAGTTTTCCTGAATTAATATATTTTCTCTAATTTTTTTCTTATGAAATGATAAAGCTACCCATTTCGTTATGTATGAGGCAAATTTTTTTTTATTGGAGATAAAATTAACGTAGATATATGACCGAACCTAACCAACCCTACCTAACCTAACCTAACCTAGCTTTATAGGTTAGGTTAGGTTAGGTAGCCGAAAAAGTTAGGTTAGGTTTGGTTAGGTAGGTTGTGCAATGAGTGCTGCCAGAGTGCAATGCTCCTTGGGGCAGACCCCCTGTCCTTTTGTGGCCTTGGGCTCCTGCTGCTGTCCTCACGAATTTTGCTGAACGCCTTTTCCTTTTGTTTCGTTTTTCTCCCCCCCTCTTCTCCTTTCTCGTTGTCATTTCCTGCTGACCTCCCGCCAAACACACACCGAAACAACGACGTTGGTACAACGTTCGAACAAATTTTAACACCTCCTAACCAGTTATAACAACCAGTTATAGCAAGTTGTAACAACGTTCTAATACGTCATAAACACGTTAAGCCAAGATGTAACAACTTTATTACAAGTTGTAACAAGCGGAAAATAGAGACAGTTTCGGTTTGTGTTTCCAGGGCTTGTGCCTGTTTTGATCATTCCTTTGGCCTTCTTTTGTTTTGACGCCCGGGTGTTTGAGGAGGCATACTCTTGCACCCGAAGAACTGTAGTACCCAACGTCTCGAGCGAGGGGAACCTTTTATTGTCAATCCCCCTTGCATCACTCAACCCGATCTCGACGGACTGACGGTTCTTAAGGTGGCGTTTGTGAGGTGTATACTCACGACGCACCCCTAGGGGGCCCCGGCTTGATCGGCGATAGCTTCTTGTTGGGTGTCCTGCCTCTAATTGTGACTCCATGGTGGGTGTGGGGGCACATTCTTGGGTGAAAGTGTTTTTTTCGTTTCTATGTTGATGAATGTTCCTCTTGTACCCTCTCAGGCTCGTGGGGTGGGCGACCAAGCCCACCCCACGTATTGGAAGACCGGGCTCTGTAGCCCCCACTGCATTGGGCCCCAACCTTGCTCCTCCTTTGACCCTCCTGACTACTCCCCTCGGCTCCCCTCCCTCCTCTGTGGTTGGATCGAGCCCCAAGCCCCCAGTGGTAACTACCTCGTCCCCTGGCATGGCTCAGTCTCTTGTTCTAACTACTGCACCTTTTAACCCCTCTCTCTGGGGGTTTTCAACGCTGTCCTCGTCACGGCTGCACTTGCTTGATTCCTTCCCGTTCTGATGCTTATCAAGCCTTGTTTGGTCCCGCATCGTGGGCCAAATACTTCGATCTCCTCCCTCTTGATTCTGTGCCTCCTGATGATTTCTCCCTTTATTGGCACCCTGTTGATTTCGTAGATGGCTATGTCACCTTCAACCCCACCCGTCTGGGTACCCGTGTTGTTGCTGCTCCTTCTCAGGATGCGGCCTCCCGCTTGGCTGCTTTATCCTGCCTTGGCGAGACCCCTGTTTGGGTCTCCAAGAACGCTCCGTTGAATGCCAGTGTTGGCACTATTCTCCTCCCACCCCATGTTGCAACTGGTGTTTGGAATCTACAGGACTGCCATGGGTGATATTCAGCATATCCTTGAAGCCCAAGGCCATTCTGTCCTCCAGGTCGACACCTTTACCCGTCCCCCTTGAAGTCGTCGCTGTCAGCCCCTTTGGGTTGTGAAGGTTACTTTTGATAGTAGGACCTTTCCGCCCTCTGTTATTCTTGCTGGTGCCAGGTGCTCTGTCCAGAAGTACATTCCCTCTCCTCGGTTCTGTAATAAGTGCTGGAGGTTTGGGCATGGTGCCCCCCGCTGCTCTGGAACTGTCTCTCTCTGTCCTTTGTGTGGGGGCGAAGGTCACTCTAAGTTGGAGTGCACTTCTTCCTAGGCTCGCTGCCTCAATTGCGGTGAGGCCCACCCTACCCTCTCCCGGCCGTGTATTCATTACAAGCTTGAGGCAGCCGTCCTCAACTTGAAGCACCGCGAGCGTTTATCTTTTCCTGAGGCAAGGCGCCAGGTTCGCCAGCTCCCGCCTTATGCTAACGTCTCTTATGCTCGCATGTTTTGCCCTTCCTCTCCTCGTCCTTCCCACCTTCCTCAGACTCACATCCGTTTCCGGGCCTTGGACCCTGATACGCCCACTGCCCCCTCCTCTGTTCCTTTGAGTTCTTTCCCGAAGGGTTCCCCTCCTAGTCCTCTGTCTGGGGTTCCCCCTTTTTTATGGCTGGTCTGTCATGTCTCCAGTGTCTTCTTCCTCGTCTCCCTCCAGTCCTCCTTCCCATCCTTCTCCTCCATCTCTTGGCTCTCCCTGCCGCCTGTCAGTGTGGGCTGATGTCCATCGCTCTCCCAACGGCCGTCGTGTGTGCTCTCGTTCAGCTTCTCCTGTTGAGATGCTGGAATCCGTTGCCTAGTTCGTAGTTGCTGGGACACCTGTCTCTATGTCAGAAGCGTAAGCCTGTCTCCTCTCCTTCCTCCTCCCTGGCAGGTAAAAAGGCTTCGCTTTCTTCCTCGGCCCCTGCTTCTGCCTCTGTCGCTTCTTCCCCTCCCATTTCGGTGGCTGCACCCCCTGTTCCTGCTATAGAGGTTTCTTTGGCCCCCGCTTTCCTCTCGGTTGATACCCTTGCTGAGGTGCGCTCCCCTCTTTTTACTCCTCCTTTTCCTGCTACTGTCCTTGACTGCTCCTCTCGGTTGTCTCCTTCTCTTCCTCCGGACTCCGCCCGTCCACCTCTGGTCTGTTCTCCCGCTTCCTTCCCTCCATCTTTGCTCAGTTTACCCATGCCCTCTAACCCTGACTTTGCTGACCCTGATCTTCTTTAACGTGTTATGTTCCTCTTTCGCCTTTGTTTCTTCCTTGTTCTCTGTTGTTGTCCTTTCTCTTCTCGCCGATGTCTATTATTCAATGGAACGTTCGGGGTTATTATGCCAATTTCCTTGAACACCAACTTCTGATTTCGCGGTTTTTGTCCCTTTGTGTCTGTCTCCAGGAGCCGATGCTTGGTGCTCGCCCTGGTCATTTTCATATCTATTCCTTTCACTCCCCCCTCCCCCAGCTGTTGCTGGGGCTCCTAACTCTTCTACTCTCTTGATTCGTTCTGATGTTCCCTTTGTCCCCTTGCTTTTTCCTTCGCCTCTACATTGTTCTGCAGCTCGTATCTTTGTTGGGAAATGGTATACCGTTTGTTCCATTTATCTCCCCCCGAGTGTCCTGCTTTCTCTTCCTGATCTGAAACACCTACTGGACTCCTTGCTAGAGCCTGTGCTCCTGCTGGGTGATTTCAATTGTCGTCATTCCCTTTGGGGTGATATTCTGACGAACACCCGAGGTCGCCTTCTTGAGCCGTTTATCCTCTCTTCTTCCCTGTCTCTTTTGAATTCTGGTGAGCCCACACATTTGGACTCTCAGACTCGCACCTTTCCTGTCTTGATCTGGGGTACAGGAAAGATTCAAACACTACAATATTAATAAACTTACTGAAATATGAGGCGTTGCCTCACTCTATAACCGACAGACAGACTTATTGGATATATTAAAGTTATACAAGCATACAATTGGCCAACTAATACACTAAGTAACATTCAATATACTTCTCAATGCCGGGTGCCTGTCTGACAAGTGTGCCAGACCGGATAACTCTCTTGTTGAGTTTAGGCACAATATTTTATATCACAGCTTTGCTGTATAATGTTCTAGTAGCATTGATAATTGATAATGACCTTAATTGTGGTTGCAATAGATTAGATAAGTGATGATGGTGGAGGTGGAGACAGCGATACCTTGTCTGCTCCACTCCGCACATATTTAGATATGTTCTAGGAATTTTTCCTTGTAGACATATTGTCCAGGTACTCCCCCAGTTCTAGAGAGTAATCACTGTTGATAAAGATAATTGGATAAGGTGTCCTAAGCTGAATTTTGCAAGGCATCATCAAATTTGTTCACTGCTTTGTAAACACACGCATTCTGCCTCGGGCCGTGGTAGGTGCTTCTCTCCCAGCCATCGTCCTCCCCCCCCCCTCCCATGCTCCCTGAGCAAGGTAGCCTTCAATGAATATTGATTGATTATTTTTACTGTCTAGACCTATGATTGAGATAAGATGTGATTATAATATAATTAGATATAAGATTTAAAGATTATAAGTAGTACTTTCTAGCACTATTGATTCTTATTAAGGATTTTATATAATCCGTGCCGGAAATTGATTCAATTGTTCCAATAGTTTTTTAATTAGGAAATCCTTCTAGAAGCTTCTGGATCCTTGAGAAATCATGCACAAAGTTACCTAGGCACCTATAGGGCCCTATGGTGTACATGATCATCGGTGGCATTGTCTTGTAAGATCCATATGTATAATGAATCTGTAGTGATTCTGATATGATTTTGTTATGATTCAGATTTGATATAGAAATAATACATTTCTTAGATAATAATATAGATATAGTGGGTAAGAATTTTCCACATCTTGCAGAGGGAGAGAACTGGCACAGAGTCCAATACTAAGGACAATTGTAACTATATGTATTCATTTACTCTCCATCAGATTGATAATACAAGTGCAAATTTTGTTCGCACTTTTGTGCAGCTGTCCATTGTAGATGAGTGTGCTTGTTAGGAGTCCATGGGTCATGTGCAGTTACAGGGTCTTGGGGTCTCCCAGGATCTAACTGTAGCTGACTCACTGATACCATGTGGATGAGTTTCTCCAATGTCTTCAGGAAAGTTGTTCCTTTAGACAGGATTTTGATTATTCTCAAAATTCCCGGGCTATCTGTATTGACTGAGACAACTTTACCCAATGGCCAGTCAGCTCTAGGGCCATCACTGTCTACCAAGACAATATCGCCAGGTTGGAGATTTGATATATTATGTGGGACATTGGCCCCATAGTGATGTTCTCGTTGAGATGTAAGATATTCTTTTGTCCAAACATCATTCCATTTTTAGTTTATGCTGGACAGATGCTTATACCCCTGAACCAACTCGCTCTGACCCAAATATGAGGGATACTAATCTCATCATCTACTAGAAATGATACTAGAGTCAGCAGTCTTCCATACATTAGATGGGCAGGACTTAATGGCTCATGTTGAGTAGGATCATCAGACAAGTATGTCAATGGTTGGTTATTCACCCTTGATTCTATTTCCGTGATTACTGTCTAGAGTTCTTGAAGATTGATTTTCTGATGGTGTAGAGATTTTCTCAAGGATCTTTTGACAGTTCCTATTAATCATTCATAAAATCCTCCATGCCATGGGGCTCTTGGAGGGATAAATTTCCATCTGCAATGAAGCTGTTCCAGTGTGGAAGTAACTACAGGATGGGAACAGATTTCCCGTAGACATGCTTTTCCAACTACCAAGTTTGCTCCTTTATCTGAAATCATCAGTTTAGGGCATGATCGGCATGCTGCGAATCTGCGGAAAGCCTGGATAAATGATTGAGCAGTCATATCGGGTGTTACCTTTAGATGTACTGCTCTGGTGGTGGCACAGGTGAACAGACAGATATATGCCTTGATAGGTTTCTTATCTGCAGTCCCTGTTAGATAGAGTGCTCCAGTATAATCTACTCCTGACGTCTCGAAAGGATGTAGATAGACCACACGTTCCTTTGGTAGGGGTGGTGGCCCAGGATAAGAGCAAGTTCTTGCATCGTACCTTCGGCATATCATGCAATTTTTCAATATTGATTTGACTGACTGTCTTCCCTGAGGAATCCAATACTGCTGTCTGATATGTGTGAGTGTGTCTAACACTCCTCCTTGTTTGATGATTTGTTGATGTGTATGTAACACAATCAACCTTGTGATCTAATGATTTTTTGGTAAAAGTCATGGATGCATAGTATCTAGATTGATATTTGCGTGTTTAAGTCTCCCTCTACAACACAGAATGTTGTGATTTTCTTGGTCTATCCACAGACCGAGATTGTGTTTTAACTTATGCGGAAGATTTTCATAGTAATACCCATAAGTTTCTCTCTGGGCTTGTCTTACCCAATAGATAAGTGCATCTGGAAAAGTGTATTTTATACCTCTTTTATTCCTGAGATAATGAAACACGTTCTGTGTTACATTGATTAATTTGATGAGCGAGGAGTAACGAGTACAATTCAAGACTGATATTTGAGCTTGCTGCCTGGTGGTGGTTATGGTTTGTGTCGTAATGATGTGTGGCTTTTGTTCCGGCCAACTACCATTCACTAACCATCAAGGCTCATGAAACCAAATATCTGCCTTTGCAAACTGTTTAGATGTCATACCTCTTGATAAGAGATCAGCTGGATTATCTTTTGTTGGTACATGCAACACTTGAAAGTCTGCAGAAATTTCTTTACCTTCTGAGACGCGATTTCTTACATATGGTGTCGGACAGTTGTTGTTTTGTACCCATTGTAAAACGGCTTCATTGTCAGACCATATAATGACATCTTTGAAGTTCATGGTAGACATGACTTGTTTGATATACACTGCTAAGCATGTGCCAGTTAGCAATGCAGTTAGTTCCATCTGAGGTAAAGTCCTCTTTTTTTTAAGAGCTACTCTGGCCTTTGAGGTGATATGAATGATTGGTGGGAAGTCACTAAATAAGCACAAGCTCCAAAAGCCTTGGCTGATGAGTCTGCGAATACATGTATTGATACTTCATTACATCATTTTCCTCGACTATGTGTCTCGGAAAGATTATCTGTTCGACTAAAGTATGTTCTTGAGCCATCTCCATCCAAGTTTTATGTAACTGGAGTGATAGTGGATCATCCCAACCAACTTTAGTCTTTCCAAGCTTCTTGCACCAATAAACGCCATTTGATAGTTAAAGGATTTAGTAGACCAAGTGGGTCGAATACTTTGCTAACCTGTGAAAGCAAATCCCTTTTTGTAGCAATGCAATAGTTTACTGGTACAGATTTGATTGATATTGTGTCTGAGATTAGATCCCATTCCATACCTAACACCTTTTGTGATTCTGGTACATGATATTAAGGGTAATCTCTTGCTATTTGATTATTCAATGTTGCATTATTAGAGGTCCATGATTATAGTGGCATGTTGGCATCTTGTAGCTCCTTGTTGGCCTCTTGATATATTTGTAACAGTTCAGTAGTACTGTTAACTGTCCCTTGAAAATTATCTACATATAGATTTAGACTGATTTCAGCCTGATAAGGACTTGATGATTTCTTCAGATGAGTATCTAGAGCTGCTTGCAACAAAAATGGGCTAGATGTAGCACCGAAGAGTACAGAGGAGAATCTGTACGTTACAATAGGACTATTGAGATCTTCTGGGTTCTCTACCCACTGAAACTTAGTGAAGTACCTATCTTCTTCTTGTAAGTCAACTCTTAGAAAGGCCTTGCTTATATCTGCTGAAAACGCATATTTCTTAAGTCTAAACTTCAGCAGTATGTCATACAATTTCTGAGTTAGACTTGTACCTGTTTGCAAACAATCACTTAGACTGGTTCCTGGGGTCCAGATTTAGAGCTACAATTAAAAACTATCCATAAAGGTGTTGTTTTTATTCTCTCATTATAGCCATATGTGGTAAAAAATGGCCTGTTTGCTTATTGTCGTGTTTCACGACTTCGATGAATTTATTCTTTAGCTGTTGAGCAATAATCTTATGGTAGAGTTGTAAATGTTCAGGCTTTTTCCTTAACTTTGCTAATTGAGGTTTAAATTGACTATAAGCCATATGATAGTTGGGAGGTAAGGTTTTATGGTTTATCTTCCAAGGTACCCTTACCCAGTACTGTCCATCATGGTACTGGACAGTTTCTAAGTATTGATTATATGTACAAACATCATCAGGACTTGGTTGTTCAGGAATTATTCCTATTGTGTCAAGTTCCCACAATCTATGCACAGATTCCAATCTGTCATCAAACATGTGGGGGATATTTAGTGGTGACTGTTCTTTGCCTAGTCACGCCACAATTACAGTTTCTGTATGGTGTAATTTTTTAGGAGATGAAGGTTCAAGATCTTGTACATGTGCTGACATCAATAAACCTCCTGCTGATTTGAGTAAGTTCATACCTATAGATTCCTCTGATCCCAAAATGAATTGGTGATAGTAGTCAGCTCCAATCAGGATTCCAATATCCCTTATGTAGTCAGAATCGATCAGAGGCTCTGCTAATTGGATTCCTTTTTTTTCAGGAATTTAGTAGAGACTGCCAAGCCAGTCACTTCTAGTTCAGTAGGAATTTTGTCAACTACTATGGCTTTGACTGTCTTTTGGTATTTACCTAGACAGACATTAAGTTGTACTATCTGAAAGGTTCTACGACCTGAATTGGTAAAAAACCCTAATACTGATGTAGATAGTTGCTTTGAAGATTTAAGTTGTAAATCTTCTACCATCTTTTTATTGATAAAGTTTTTCTGTGACCCTTGATCAAAAAAGCCTCTTGTTTGAATACAAATTCCTTGATTGCATAGTTCTAGATGTGCAGTAGGCAATATGGTTGTGGTAATAGTCTCTGTTTCTAAGGCATTGACATTGCTCATTACTGATCAGAATTGTACAACTGATGAGGTATTTTCATCTTTTGGCTTTGCCTGAGATGCAGGTTGATTATTGGTTGCCTGTGATCTGGATTGAGTGTTGGTATCATCACAGAGTGCTGTGTGATGTACACTTTTATGGCAATATTGGCAGTTCAGCAATTGAGTGTTACATTCACTCGTATGTATCGTGCTTCCATAGACAACGGATGCACCTGTTCAGAGATATCAGTCAACTGGCATGGTCTTTATAAGCACATAAATGGTATGTGCTTCCTGACAGAATTAACATCTTGGAGCACCTGTAGCTCCTTTTGTCTTATCTGTCTTGGGAGCTTGATTTCCTACAGTTCTGTTAACTGTGGATGATATAGCATATGAGCCAATATTAATCTGTTTCCACTTTGCAGAAGAGGAGTTTTGTTGCCTAGATTTTTGACTGCCAGTTGGGACATTTTTGTTTTTGTCCGAAGATTCACCTTTAGTAATTTTTTCTTGTGTTCTGAGTTTTCCTCGGCTTCGTAATCTTTGAATGTATGCTCAAAGTCCATCAAAGATTTGGTTCTGTGATAAGATGTTGATGTTATATGAGTACATAGGCTGTCTATGACTTCATTAGGAAGTTTCCTTTGAATGATTAACTTTGTAAGCCACTATGCATTTCCTATGGGTACTTTAGTACTGAGGGATTTGATGATTCATTCTATAGCCAATCGAAATGATTGTAGTGATTCATAACTTTTATTTGGAGAGGGTAAATCCAATAATTTGAATGAGAGACAGGCAATTGCAGTCTCCTTATCACTGTAGTTATCTTGTAACAACTGTAGGGCATGGTCGTAATCATCGTCTGTTAGTGACAAATTAGCAATGACCTGCCTGGCTTCTCCCCGTAACTGGGCTTGCAAATATTGAAATTTTGTGGCCTTTTTGAGAGAAGCCTTGGATTTTATTATAGAATCCAGAGGGCATCCCAATTGTCTTCATCCTTGCCCTCAAAATATGGTAAATGTACCTTTGGGAGCTCTGCTGCTATATGTGTGATAGTTGCAGTACCCTGCTGAGTGGATGAGCTCACATTTGATTGGGTTACTGCTTGTGATATTAGTTTCTTTAACCCTTTAACTGCGCAATGCACCTGCACGCCCAGGCTTCGGGTGTGCAACGCGCCTCCGGGTGTTTTTATTTTTCACGTTCCATTCAAAACTCCTGCGGCTACATGGGGTTCTCATCAGCTTCCTCAGGGCTCTTGTAAAGAGACGCCATCTTTAAAAAAATTCATGGTCCACATTGCCAGGTGTGAGAGCCTCAGTAGGTGATTGAGCAAACAAGGCTGGCGCTCACAGCTCTGCTGTTCAGCGTGTGACCACAGCATCGCCTTATAATGTCAAAATATATATATATAACCTGTATTATTTAGCCATGATAGTATTATAGAAGAGCCTGAGTGTAATAATGACTGGGCACAATGTTCAAATATCAGTGATTCAATGCTGTTCACGATGTTCACAGCGCTAGCCACAGCACCGCAGCATTATTTCGTCCATCTAGGAATTTTCAAACGACTTCTTAGGTTCCTTTTCAAAATTAACTTGTGGTCAATTATTGATTTACAGAAATTAGTGACCAGGATTGTGGTTATAATTAGCATTGTGCGTAGTACTGTGGAAGGAGGAATTTTGGTGAGGGAGGGAGAGAGAGAATTGAGGTATCCTCACTGTGTGGCAGCCACTCTTGTTTTACTCACCATACTAGCTTCGTGGTTCGCTATGGGGAACACACATATACATGGGTATATACAGAGAGTGTGTGTGTATATATAGTGTAATAACAGCAACAGGAGTATGTTGAGTGGAGCTATTTTGGTGAGGGAGGTGACGTCGTAATTGTAGCGTCGTCTGCTGTCTGCTGTGTGAATTCTCATGCAGTGTATGGTGGCCACTATACTATTTGGATACAATACCGGCTTACTTGCATAGTTCTGGTAAATATAACATGTAGATAAGTATATATAACATGTGTAAATAGTGTAATAAAAACAATAACAGTATGGTGGGAAGAGCAATGTTGGCGAGTAAGATGTTGGAGTGAGGGGGGGCCTGGCAGGGTGGGGCTGCTCACACTCGTGGTGTTCTGAATGTGTTGATGGTGAATGTATATAGTGTGTGACAGTGTATAGTGTGTACATATGTTGTAAATGAACATGAAACATTTGTGTTAATAACTGTATGATGGGAGGAGTATTGTTGGCAAATACAATGCTGGAGGAGTTAGGGAGGATTGGCTGGCTGTGACAGCTTACACTCGCGGTGTTCTGAATGTGTTGATGGTAAATGTATATAGTGTGTGGCAGTGTATAGTCTGTAAATAGATTGCATATATACATAAATTAGCATGAAACATGATAAATATGTGCAACATATGTGTACACAAGTGTCATGCACGTAACACGGTGTCCTTGGACAGTATGGATGTTTTACTGCCATAATATAGTGTATGTGTTCATTATACATAGGATTAGCACGTAAAAACAAATAAAATGTATTGGAACTGTGTGCAAAAAATTAACAAAAATATATTCGTGGCAACTCGCGCACCCCACCGGCCCTGGAGCTTACAACACGGGCGCACGGGGAATGATGACATCATGCGCCACCTTATGGACCCCATAGCAGCCAAAGTAAGTACAATTTCGAAATTCCGTTGCTATACCCACATACAGGGAGAGGTTTTTGACACTTTCAGAACAAAAAAGAATTTTTCCCGAGAATTTATTTCTTGCACACTGGGGGGTGTCATATTTATAGGCTGTGCAGGTAAAGGGTTAAAGGATCTAATTGATCCTGGATTTTATCTTAATACAATGTTATTTCAGCAATGATTTCCTGAAATTCTGTTTTGGTTAGATCTGCATTAACCATTTCTGTTAGATAAATCTCTGCATGGCGCTTGATTTGTTCATATTTTTCAACAGCCGCTTTTACTCTGCTATTCAGAGTTATAAAATCAGGAGATGCTTGTTTAGCTAACTTTTGACATTTGTCAAAAAGTTGAGTTAGGTGAATTTGTAGACCATTAAGTGTCCTCCTATTTCCTATTTCATCTGCTGGTGGAATACTGTTAGCCATTTTGACTTTTTCTGAGTTTTGAGATTCCAAGATATTCTCTATTTTGATAAATATATGTATAATGTTAATGTATTTTGATAAATGAGCTTTCCTGTCTACTTAGGTATTGATTCCAAAGATCGTCCTTCTTTTCCTCCCTGGAATCTGGATGTAACAGGTGCTCAATTATTAAAAAGTAATAATTTGGTTTGTCATCCAAATGCACAAAATCGGTAAATTTTGTAATAATTTAAAAAAAAGTAAATGGCACTATTTTCGCAAAATTATTACAAGATCAATTACCCTAATAGGGGTTTGATAAAATACAGTAGAATGCCTACTGGTTTTACCTGAAATAGGGATTAGTATAGTTGATTATGGATACATTGTAATGAAATGCTCTTATTGTGTTAAAAACACTTTTTTAAGAGTAATTTGTAATGAGCAGCTCTGAAAATCAGTTGATTACAGATAATGCTGGGTAATACAATTAAATGTGTATATATGTTACTACTACAATTGAGGTATATAATGGTATATATGAGTAGGATGTAATTGTGTCTTTGACACTGATAAAATTAGGTACTGTGGTTTTTGACACAGAGCTGTATTAGTATGCTATGAATGCTTACTACGTAATGGATATGGTGGCTTTAAACCACTGCAAACAATTTGTTTAGTTAGATATATAGATATTATAAATATTGGCTGTTAGCTAGGTTTGGCTATAATATGTAAAAATTATTCCAATGCAAAATCAAGACATTTCTCATGTATTTGCTGGAATAATATTCGGTAAACGAAGGACCATAAATATGGTCTGAAGTATACTGATATAACCATCTAGGTTCAAAGGATCATAAGTGTGGGGAAAAACTGCCGGTATTGATATGAGAGGAGAACTACTAGGGACTTGTACTGTACTGAAATTAAAAAATTACTGTATGCAAAATTAATTGAACTAAAGTCTCTAGCTAAGGTCATAAATCATAGCTCCTCTTTTCCTAATGGCAGAGTGTGGGCTGTAAGGGGCAGGTGGGGTGAATGAATTAGTTGATTGAAGTTCCACAATCCACCTGCAGGAAATTATCTCACAATAGCTTGTATTGTTTATACAAGGATAAAATTTTAATAAATTCAGTTCTATGACTGAACACTGGTTCTGTTTAAATCAGAGATTTAAACATGTACATAGTCCAGCCTAGTACCATAACTATCAACAGCCAGTATTCATTTACTATAAACACAGCAATTGAATTGTAGAAGTATGATATTAAATGACCTTAAATCTAGTCTAAGTACTATTAACTAAATACTAAAGATTATATTCATTTAGGTTAAACTTATATTATAAATTAAAGATAACTAAGCAAGCAATTGTTAACTTAATTGATATGATCAAGTATATATATATCTAGATATATTAAATTTATATGAAGAGATTCAGTCACCTCGACTGAAACTCTTCCCAGACTAGGGACACTTATAAGGCAGTAAACTTCACGAGTGTCTTGGGTCCTGGAAAAGATTCAAGAACTCCAATATTAATAAACTTACTGAAATGTGAGGCGTTGCCTCACTCTATAACTGACAGACAGACTTATTGGATATATTAAAGTTATACAAGCATACAATTGGCCAACTAATACACTAAATAACATTCAATATACTTCTCTGAATGCCGGGTGCCTGTCTGACAAGTGTGCCAGACCAGATAACTCTCTTGTCGAGTTTAGGCACGATATTTTATATCACAGCTTTGCTGAATAATGTTCTAGTAGCATTGCTAATTGATTATGTCTTTAATTGCGATTACAATAGGTTAGACGAGTGATGATGGTGGAGACAGCAATACCTTGTGTGCTCCACTCTACACTTATTTACATATGTTCTAGGAATTCTTCCTTGTAGATATATTGTCCAGGTTCTTCCCCAGTTTTAGAGAGTAATCGCTGGTGATAAAGATAATTGGATAAGGTGTCCTAAGCTGAATAATTGTTCGCAAGGCACTGTTACACTTGTTCACTGTTTGTAAACACATACATTCTGCCTAGGGCCGTGGTGGGTGCTTCTCTCCCAGCCATCGTCCCTCCCATGCTCCCTGAGCGGTAGCCTTCAATGAATATTGATTGATTATTTTTACTGTCTAGACCTATGATTCAGATTAGATGTGATTATAATATAATTAGATATAGCATTTAAAGATTATTAGTAGTACTTTTTAGCACTATTGATTCTTATTAAGGATTTGATGTAATTCCTACCGGAAATCGATTCAAATGTTCCAAAAGTTTTTAATTAAGAAATCCTTCTAGAAGCTTCTGGTTCCTTGAGAAATCATGCACAAAGTCACGTAGCCACCTATATGGCCCTATGATGTACGTGATCATCGTTGGCATCGTCTTGTAAGATCCAGATGTATAAAGAATCTGTAGTGAATCTGATATGATTTTGTTATGATTTACATTTGATACGGAAATAATACATTTCTTAGATAATAATATAGATATAGTGGGTAAAAATTTCCCATAACATGCATCTTCAGAGGTCTGGTGCATGAACGAATCACAGCCCTCCTAATATGACGCAACCCTCATGGCACGAGGGGGGCTAGTGGTGGTGTGGGGGGGGGGGGGTGGGAATCGGCCTACGATCGTTAACCCCCAACCCCCCTTCTCCTCTTGAACTTGTACAGAAATTCACCTGAAATAAACTCCTTGCTATATTTTTCTCTACAGACTCGCTACAGCGACCACAACGCCTCTTTTGAAAATCTCTTTTCAAGGGCTGTCCGTAGACACCCAGCATGACTGTGTGGGAGTTGTATTTCTTAAACTTGTGCTCCTGTGCACACCTATTTCTGTGCACACCTATTCCTGTGCACACATACTCCTGTGCACACATACTCCTGGGCACACATTACAGTAGACAAGGCAGCGGGAAAATCCATCTCCTGACATCTGGTTCAGAAGTTCAGGAGAAGAAGAGTGGGTCCCTCTCTCTTGGTTCAGGAAGCTCCTCCGGAATTAAGAGAGGGTATAGAAGTTAGGTGTGTCCACTGTTGTGGTTAATGCTGAGATACATGAGGTTGACATGGGTCTGGAGGTTGGGCAGAGTAAGCGTTTGGGTAGGTTACCTTGAGATGGTTTTGGGGCTGAGCGCCCTCGTATTGTGGGTATTGTGTATTGTCTATGGGTTGTTCCCGGAAGTCGGTAAAGGTTGTACTACGTCGTTATTCATGGTTTTGTGGTGATGGAGAGGTTGATATGGATGGAAAGCAGATTTAACGTCTGGTTTGGAAGTTGTGCGAAGTGGGGTAAAGGGCGGAGATGGTGGTGTTGTTGAAGGTGGTGGTTTAAGAGTCAGCTGCTTGGTTGTTTGAATTATGGTGGTGTAGTTTCGGTGTGCTACGTTGAATGTATACTGTTAGTGTGACGTTCGGAATCAAGTTCTCTTGTGTGTGTTCTTCCGGCCCCTCCTTCTTGATGTTTTATTGGTTTAGGAAAACGTTGTTAGTGACTTGGAACGTTAACGATAGTTGGAACAATCCTTTTAACTGGCCTTTCAGGTGTAATGCTGTTTGAAGAGAGGAGTGTTGTTTGAGAGTCGATCTAGTTCTGGAATGATTTTTGTTGTTGGTGTTGAACTTTCTCTAAAGCAGATACAACTACATATTTTTTCTTTATGTCAAAGATTCCTTTGACTATTCCTGGGGTTTGGTTGGCTTTTTTTTTTTACTGCTGCTCCCACTTGTTGTACAACTTTTCGTGGTTAGTAGATTCTGATTCCAAGGTCCTTATCTAAATCAATTTGCTGCAAGGTACTGTTGTTGATGTAATAGATTTGGGGGTGCATTTTTATGCCAAATTCGAAGCCTTGCACTATTCCATATTAAAAAGCATTTTCCAGTCTTCCCATCATTTGTGGAGTGCTCTTAGATCTCTTTGTAAGCCCTCAATTTCTTTTTCAATTCCTACTTTGCAGTAAATCCAACCCATAATCCTCTTTAAATAGTACTTTTTGTAACTATGTGGGCCATCGTATACATACTGTATTGACATATTGACCAATTAGATAAAAAGAATTTGGTTCAATTCATTTATAGTCCAGAAAAAAAAATCCAAACCAAAATATTTCTAGGCCTAGTATATCATTATATATATATATATATATATATATATATATATATATATATATATATATATATATAATATATATATATATATATATACATGTATACATACATATATATATATATATATATATATATATATATATATATATATATATATATATATATATATACATATAATAAGGGGTACCACCTCTGGTGCAATTGCAGGGACCCACATCCTCGAAGAAGAAAACAAAGAGCATTCAGAGAAGATCTTGTGGATTCTCACTGAATACTTAATTCTTTTCTTCTCCTACCACCCCTATTATTTGTTTTGTATGTTTTGTTTTATTTTATGGCAATGCTACAGTTTACAGAGAACACAAACACACACACAAATATATAACAATTAAACAATCAGCGTTCGAAGACCTCGTCCAGCTCCTCGGAGGTTGGGTGCGTACCAGGATACATCGGGCTGGATCATCGGGCCCTAAGTATTGGTGTTGCTCTGCGCCTTGCCGCGCCTATCTCCACCGAGCACCGGTGTATTTGCGGCCAGGCACGGGCAGACCAATACGGCAGCCATGGTCTCATCTGTCGTAAGACACAGGGAAAGATTGCCAGACACGAGGCAGTCAATGACATCTTTTATATATATATTATATATATATATATATATATATATATATATATATATATATATATATATATATATAGATATATATATATAGATATATATATATAGATATATATATATATGTCGTACCTAGTAGCCAGAACGCACTTCTCAGCCTACTAGCAAGGCCTGATTTGCCTAATAAGCCAAGTTTTCATGAATTAATGTTTTTCGACTACCTAACTACCTAACCTAACCTAACCTAACCTTTTCGGCTACCTAACCTAACCTAACCTATAAAGATAGGTTAGGTTAGGTTAGG
>WNGS01159612.1:10725680-10744976 GCA_020271785.1 Procambarus virginalis
TTGAAATCCATCTAAGTTTCTTATCCTTCCTATTATCTTAGCATCATCAGGAAACATGTTCATATAATTCTGTATACCAACTGGTAGATCATTATGTAGACAATAAACATCACTGGTGCAAGAACTGAACCCTGTGGTACTCCACTTGTGACATTTCTCCAGTCCGATACATTGCCTCTGATCACTGCCCTCATTTTTCGATCAATCAAAAATTTTTCATCCATGTTAGAAGCTTACCTGTCACCCCTCCAATATTTTCCAGTTTCCAGAACAACCTCTTATGTGGAACTCTGTCGAAAGCCTTTTTTAGGTCCAGATAGATGCAGTCAACCCAACCATCTCTTTCCTGTAATATCTCTGTTGCTCGATCATAGAAACTGAGTAAATTCGATACACAGGATTTCCAGATCGAAAACCATACTGTCTGTCTGATATTATATCATTCTCTCCAGGTGTTCTACCCATTTAGTTTTAATATTTTTTCCAATATTTTGACTATTACACTTGTCAATGATACCGGTCTATAATTAAGGGGGGCTTCCCTGCTTCACTTTTGTAGATTGGAACTATGTTAGCCTTTTTCCACACATCAGCTACAACTCCTGTAAACAGGGATGCCTGAAAAATCAGTTGAAGAGGAATGCTGAGCTCAGGTGCACATTCTCTCAGAACCCATGGTGAAACTCCATCTGGACCAACTGCTTTGTTCTTACTTAGCTCCTTGAGCATTTTTTCCACTTCGTCTCTAGACACCTCTATGTGCTCTATGTTGTTCTCTGGAATTCTTATTGTATCTGGTTCCCTGAAGATTTCATTTTGTACAAACACACTTTGGAACTTTTCGTTTAATGTTTCACACATTTCCTTTTCATTTTCCGTGAATCTATTTCCCATTTTCAACCTCTGAATATTATCCTTACCTGCAATTTGTTGTTATGAATTTATAGAATAGACCTGGTTCTGTTTTACATTTGTCTGCAATCCCTTTTTCAAAATTTCTTTCTGCCTCTCTCCTCACTGCTGTGTAGTTGTTTCTCGCATCTTTGTATCGCTGGTATGTTTGGGGGTTTGGCCTCTTCCTGTATTGATTCCATTTTTGTGTCTTTTGGTCTCTGGCCCTCTCGCACTTTCTGTTGAACCAATCCTGTTTCCTAGTTCTGCTTCTCTGTTTTGGTATAAATTTTTTTGTGCCTTATCATATATTTCACAAAACTTGACATACATCTCATTCACTTCCTTGCCTAGCAACAAGTCTGTCCAATTATACTCACTAAAAAATTTTCTAAGGTTGCCATAATGTCCTCTCCTAAATCAGGTTTTCAATTGCATCGACTGTCATATTTTCTTCCAGATTATATCGCATTGCATACTTTATCCCAAAAAGACATGGTCACTTTTACCCAAGGGAGGAAGGTACTGAATGTCAAATATCTCTTCCTCCTTCCTGGTAAATATCAAATCTAGCATGGAGGGAACGTCCCCTTCCCTCATCCTCGTAGCTTGTTTAACATGTTGATACAAGAATGTTTCCAGGATGAGGTCTACAAATTACAGGTCCAAAAATCTTCTGTTTTAGCTTCATATGCTTCCCAGTCTATGGATTTCAAGTTGAAGTCGCCGACTATCAACAGTCGTGACTATCGTTATCCGCTCTCGCTATAATCTCTCTCATTATTGTTATAAGACCTTTCGTTTACTATCTAGCTCCTCCTTTGACCATGTGCTGCTTGGCGGTGGACTATATGCATTTATGATCATTAGTTTATCATCCTCATGGCAGATCTCTAGTGCTATTATGTCAACTTCTTGTGGATTGGCAGTCATTATTTCTTCACCTTTAGGTGTTCTTTCACCAGCACAGCAACGCCACCGCCTTTCCTAATTTTTCTGTCCCGTCTCCAAATTGAGTAGCCCCTTGGGAATATGACCTCATTTAAAATAACATCTTCAAGTTTTGTCTCCGTGAGTGCAACAATGTCTGGTGTCTGCAGCTGTATTACATCACTTAACTCCAGTATCTTCGATCTCACTCCATCTATGTTGGTGTATGCAATCTTCAGGAACTTGTTCCCCCTCTCCTTATTCTTCACTTCCCTCTCTCTAATGATTTGTTGGTTTGCCTTTATGTACCACTTTACTGGTCTGCCTACCCCTATCACTTTGTAGAAAAAAGAATTGATTCTTCTTCATTCCTGCTCTCATTTAAACGTTTTGCCTCAGCGAGGTTCAGTTTCAGCTTCTCTCTGTCTTCTTTTGAAAGATCTCGTCTTAACGACCACAATTCCCATCCTCATCACTTTGTAATTTTCTAGCATTCCTTAGTACTTCTTCCATCTGTTTGGCACCATTTAGGGTGATCCTCAAAGGTCGATCTTTCCCTTTTACATATCTGCCTATTCTGTAGTCGCACACATTCTCTATGGTTGTAAGACCTTCTACGAGGCCAACAATTTTATCTACTACTTCGCTTCTTCTACAGCTCTTTCTGACCTAGATGTTATCTCCTTTTCTTTGCAACCAAAAATGATCAGGGATTTGCTCCGATCAACTGTGTTTTGCACCAACTTCGGGTTAGATGCCAAGTCCTTTCTCACTTCCAGCCTAATGTTTGTTTTATCTTGGTTGCTGCAGTGTTTGGCTTCCTTACTGCTTCTTTAATTTTTTCCTTCTCCTTGGCCACTTGTGCATAGGTGAGTTGCATATCTTTCTTGCACTGTTCTATTCCCTGTGTAACTTTCTCCATCTGTGCTGACAAAAGCTGTTTCTCCTGTTGAATTTCCTTACCTAACCTATTGTAGTCATTTATGTTTAAATTTACTTTAACTTCTTCCAAAGCTATTTTTAAGAGTTTATTTCCTCTTCCATGGCTTTGCAATTTGTTTCCAATTGAGTTTTATCCTTGCACAAGTCTTTCACTAATCCTCAAGACATAAAACTTTGCTATTCAAATGGTCATTACTTTCTTTCAATTTACTAATTATTTCTACATGAGAGTTCACTATAGTATCTAATTTTACCAACTTGTATGTAGACTACTAGACTACTAATATCAATGCTTTTCTGAATCCCACAAAATCAAGCTCCGTTTTGTTTTTGCTCTTGCCGGCGGCCATCTTGAATGTTTCTCTGCACTGGAAACACTAGGGGCAACTTTTTCTCATTTGATTTTTCACTTCCTTAGCACATTCCTGTTATCTCACCTATTTTTCAAAAGCACTATACCTTTATGTTCTCTGGGACACCACTCACTATCATCAACCTGTACTACAATACAGTACTTAGGATTGTTGAAATATGCTGGAGCTCCTCTGATGCAAGTGTTGACCCTAGGGGTGTCACCTTTTGTTTTTGTGTGTGTGGTTGTGTGTGAGGGTCAAGGGAGTGTGTGGTGTGTAATTACCTAAGTGTAGTTAAAGGATGAGAGCTACGCTCGTGGTGTCCCGTCTTCCCAACACTCTTTGTCATAAAACGCTTTGAAACTACTAACGGTCTGGCCTCCACCTTCTCACTTAACTTGTTCCAACTGTCTACCATTCTGTTTGCGAAAGTGAATTTTCTTATATTCCTTCAACATCTGTGTTTAGTTAGTTTAAATCTATGACCTCTTGTTCTTGAAGTTCCAGGTCTCGGGAATTCTTCCCTATCAATTTTATCGATTCCTGTTACTATTTTGTACGTTTTGATCATATCACCTCTTTTTCTTCTATCTACTACTTTTTGGCATTTTTAATTTATGCCTCTAACCTCTCCCCATAGCTCTTGTCCTTCAGTTCTGGGAGCCACTTAGTGGCATGTCATTGCACCTTTTCCAGTTTGTTGATGTGCTTCTTAAGATATGAGCACCATACAACCGCTGCATATTCTAGCTTTGGCCTAACAAAAGTCGTGAACAATTTCTTTAGTATTTCACCATCCATGTATTTAAAACAATTCTGAAGTTAGAAAGCGTGGCATAGGCTCCTCGCACAACGTTCTTAATGTGGTCCTCAGGTGATAGTTTTCTATCTAGAACCACCCCTAGATCTTTCTCTTTATCAGAATTCTTTAGATTCCTCACATAACTTATAGGTTGTGTAGGGTCTATGTTCTGCTATTCCACATTCCATAACATGGCATTTATTCACATTAAATTCATTTGCCAAGTGGTGCTCCATTGCCCGAAACGCTTTGCGTACTTGTGACTTTAGGTATTGTATGTACTAGCTCTATCTATAAGTAAATCAGAATGTTTGTAACTGCATCTATGTATGTACTTTTCATAAATAAAATATTATTAATATTATTATTTTATTATTATTATTATTATTATTATTATTATTATATTATTATGATTATTATTATTATTATTATTTTATTATTATTATTATTATTATTATTATATTATTATTATTATTATTATTATTATTATTATTATTATATACTTATTCTATTGAGGTCTTCATGGAGAGCATGAAGAAGACCTGGACAAAATAAGCTTCCATAGCTACAACTACCACCAACAATTGCAGCAACACCAGGACCTACCACCACCATAACTAGCGCCATGTCCACTATAATTCCTTGCACTGCTCACCTGTTTCATGTGGTAACTCTGGTGTAGGAATTAATGAATTATCATCATTGAAAATTTATAAATAAAATATGAGAACATGAAAATATTGACAAATTCAATGACTATTTGTAAGTTCAAAACACAATGAGTGAAAAAAATTAAATTATTACTAAATTAATTTTTTTGTGCACATAACCTGTCAAATGACAACCTAGTGTGGACATTGTAGGGGATAATTAATGACCACTATGTGCACTGTAACCACCACCACTATAACCATCTCCCTTACCACCACTACTACAACCACCACCATTACCACCACTACTATAACACCACCATTACCACCACTACTATAACCACACCATACCACCACTACTATAACCACCACCATTACTACCACTACTATAACCACCACCATAACCACCACTACTATAACCACCACCATTACCACCACTACTATAACCACCACCATTACCACCACTACTATAACCACCACCATTACCACCACTACTATAACCACCACCATTACCACAACTACTATAACCATCTCCCTTACCACCACTACTATAACCACCACCATAACCACCACTACTATAACCGCCACCATTACCACCACTACTATAACCACCACCATAACCACCACTACTATAACCACCACCATAACCATCACTACTATAACCATCACTGTTACCACCACTACTATAACCACCAACCACCACCTTGACCACAACTACTATAACCATCACTGTTAACACCATTACTATAACCACCACCACCATGACCACCACCATAACCACCACCATAACTACCTAACCATTTTCAACTTAATGAGAGGTGACAGTGTTCTTTATCAATGGTTGTATTTTAAATATTTATATTAAAAGTGATAACAATTATTACAGTTAATAAAATGGTGTAGTATTGAGATGTTTATTATTGCAGGAGAACAAGAAGTGGATCTCATGGAAGAGCTGTTGGATTCTGCGGAAAATTTTGATGAACTCAATGATGTTTCTGATGATAAGAGCAGTAAGTTTGGCTGTCCTATGAGTTATTTTCAGTGGTATGGCAATCCCTTTTCACTTTAGTACCTGTTTTGATTTACTCTAGATTTTATTAGGTTGATATTTGTTATCTTATGTTTATCATATAAACTGTACTCAATTGAGACGGTAGAATGTGTGTAATACAGTACTATAGATTGTGTGTGTTGTAGGAGGGTGTTCATCTCTGCAGGATGTCAACACTACAAGTTAGTCACATGCCATAATGCATATTGCTTTTGTCATTACTGTACTGTACTTAATGGTATGTTGTATGTATGTATGCCATACATACATCATCTGTAAACTTTTAACTCTACTCTCCTATTGGTAGTTTAAAGAACTAAATATTGTACTGAATTTTTTAGGATACCAAATATAAATGCATTGGGTGCAATTGATTATAGTACAGTATGTCAAAAGGTCTGGGTATGCATTATGAAACAGAATTTGTGAGTTACCTGTATTGGCTGTATTGGTGCTGTATACTCTACTATATTGCAGTTAGAATTTGACTTGTCACTATGCATATGGTTAAGTAAGATAACTGATGATTGCTTTCGCTTGGTTGCGAAATAAT
Organism: Procambarus virginalis; assembly: GCA_020271785.1. Lineage (NCBI taxonomy): Eukaryota > Metazoa > Arthropoda > Malacostraca > Decapoda > Cambaridae > Procambarus > Procambarus virginalis. The sequence continues at coordinate 10,731,856 of WNGS01159612.1, forward strand.
TTGCAACCGCAGTTGGTTGTAAATTATGATTTACATAATTCTTTTCTTACATAATTACATAATTACATAATTACATAATTACATACATAATTACATAATTCAAATTTATCCATGAGCCACTCTATAGTGGCCTTGACGGAGACAGGAAACTGTTGGCTTATAATTAAAGACAGCGTATAATTATAGATCTGGTAATGAGCCGATATTTTCGGTTCAACGCATATGAGCTAGTGACTTGCACTCTTTGCACTAGGAACGTGCTCGTACAAGAAATGTGACTTGCATTTGAAAATTATAATTAGTAGATAATAAACTTGTTTATTAGATTATTATAAATATGTAATACTTGCAATAATTAGATTATTATTATGTAATACTGTACATTATATTTATCAGAACCTGTGCCATACTTTCATGGAGAGTGGAATTGAAGATAATGATTACTTGTTATCTGTGTTGTTGTTATTCTGTGTTCTTTGTAATTCTGTGTTTTCCTGTTTATATGGTTACTGTACGTTGTAATTGCTCTGTTTTAAAAGTAAAAATAAAAAAAAAGTAAATCACATCTTGGTTTTAACTAGTTGTTTTAAGTTTAAACCTCTTAACAAATTGTCAGCTGGATTGTCTTTGGTGGGGACATAACAACATAAGAACATAAGAACAAAGGCAACTGCAGAAGGCCTATTGGCCCATACGAGGCAGCTCCTATTTATAACCACCCAATCCCGCTCATATACATGTCCAACCCAAGCTTGAAACAATCGAGGGACCCCACCTCCACAATGTTACGCGGCAATTGGTTCCACAAATCAACAACCCTGTTACTGAACCAGTATTTACCCAAGTCTTTCCTAAAAATAAACTTATCTAATTTATACCCATTGTTTCGTGTTCTGTCTTGTGTTGATACTTTTAATACCCTATTAATATCCCCTTTGTTATGTCCATTCATCCACTTGTAAACCTCTATCATGTCACCCCTAACTCTTCGCCTTTCCAGTGAATGCAACTTAAGAACATAAGAACATAAGAACAAAGGCAACTGCAGAAGGCCTATTGGCCCATACGAGGCTGCTCCTATTTATAACCACCCAATCCCACTCATATACGTGTCCAACCCACGCTTGAAACAATCGAGGGACCCCACCTCCACCACGTTACGCGGTAATTGGTTCCACAAATCAACAACCCTGTTACCGAACCAGTATTTACCCAAGTCTTTCCTAAATCTAAACTTATCCAATTTATACCCATTGTTTCGTGTTCTGCATTGTGTTGATACTTTAATACCCTATTAATATCCCCTTTGTNATGCCCTGGCTGTCTGGATGAACAGAGACTATTTGACCTATAGGCCACTCTGAGCGTGGTCCATCACTATCCACCAGAACTATGTCACCAGGGTACAAGTTAATTCTGTTGTAGGGGTTGTTTGCCCCGTAATGATACTCCCTCAGAGCTGTAAGGTATTCTTGAGTACATACGTCATTCCACCGACTTATCACCCTTGATAGATGTTTGAAACGTTGAACCAAATCACTCTCTTGGACATATGAAGGATCCTCTGGTTCCTCGTCCGTAAGGGACACAAGTGTTTTGAGAGGTCTCCCATACATCAAATGAGCTAGACTTAATGGTTCATGCTGCAAAACATCATCAGAGAGGTAGGTAAGTGGTCGGTTATTAACTCGTGCTTCTATCTCTACGACTACGGTTTGAAGCTCCTGTGGGTCAATCTTTGGCGGTGTATGGTTTTCCGTAGAGAACGTTTCACCATACCAACCATGCGTTCATAGAATCCTCCGTGCCATGGTGCTCTGGGAGGTATGAATTTCCATTGGCACTGCCGTTGATTTAGGGCTGTGCGTACCATTGGGGTGTGCCCTGATTTTCCCCAGACATGCTTCCCCTGCCACTAAGTTGGACCCGTTGTCTTAGATCATTAACTTAGGACAGGATCTACGTGAAGCAAACCTGCGAAAAGCCTGCAAGAATGCTTCGGCACTCATATCGGGAGTCACTTCTAGATGGACTGCCCTTGTTGTGGCACAAGTAAAGAGACAGATGTAGGCTTTTACTGGTTTCTTGTATTTAGTGCCTGTCAGTGTTAGTGCTCCTGTGAAATCTACTCCTGTTGTTTCAAAGGGACGAATATGTACAACTCGTTCCTTTGGAAGTGGAGGAGGGCCAGGATATGGACACACTCTGGCATCGTATCTCCGGCAAATAACACAGGATTTTATTATTGATTTTACTGTCTGTCTACCTTGAGGTAGCCAGTACTGTTGTCTTAAGTCTGTGAGAGTATCTAATACCCCACCATGCAGAGTGCAGTATTTGTGTATATGTAACACAATTAGTTTGCTTACTATGTGGTGATGAGGGAGCAATATTGGATTTTTTGCTTCCAGATCTATGTCAGCATGCTGTAAGCGGCCTCCACATCTGATTATATTATAATTGTCAGTGTCTAACCAGAGACCCAGATCATGTTGTAGCTTGTTAGGAACATTGTCAAATTTTGTCCCGAATGTGTCGATCTGAGCTCTTTGACCCAATACCTTAGGGCATTAGGGAATTTATGCTTGATTCCTATTTTCTTTAGAAAATCAAACACTACTTGGGTGACACTTATCAGTTTGTTCAGTTCAGAGTACCGAGTAGGATCAATTACCAAAGTCCGAGGTGGTTCTGGGTTCTCAGTGGGAACAGTGACATTGGTCACAATGACTTGTGGCTTTCGTTCAGGCCACTGGTCGCTGATTAGCCACTGAGGTCCATTGAACCACATCTCTGCCTTTGTTAATTGCCGTAAAGTCAGACCTCGGGAGAGATAGTCAGCTGGATTCTCTTTGGTGGGTACATATCTTAGTTTATACCCTGCTGATAACTCTCGTATTTCCTTAACGCGGTTACTCGCGTTAGGATTCTTACTGTTATTGTTCTTAACCCACTGTAGCACTGCCTCATTATCCGACCAAACTACTGTTTCTTTAAAGTGGATGTGGCTTAAGGCCTTGATCAAATAATGAGCCAATCTTACACCTAGCAGTTAGGCTGTTAATTCCAGTTGTAGCAGTGATCTTTTCTTTAAAGGTGCAACTCTGGCCTTTGATGTGAGCAAATTGGCTTGCCCATTTGAGACCAGGTAAGCTACTGTGACATAAGCCTTTCCTGAGGCATCACAAAATACATGTAGCTTAATTGGTTCTTTTTCATTTACTACTGTGTTCCTAGGGAACTTGACAGACTCACGTTCACAAGTCCAGCACCCTGGACTTGTGATCCTGTGGTCCTGGGTTCGATCCCAGGCGCCGGCGAGAAACAATGGGCAGAGTTTCTTTTACCCTATGCCCCTGTTACCTAGCAGTATATAGGTACCTGGGTGTTAGTCAGCTGTCACGGGCTGCTTCCTGAGGGTGGAGGCCTGGTCGAGGACCGGGCCGCGGGGACACTAAAGCCCCGAAATCATCTCAAGATAATCTCAAGAAAAGATTCTAGGGTACTTAAATCTTTTACTAACCCTTGCCATTTTTCTTGTAAGGCAGGTGTCCGAAGATCATCCCAGCCTAACTTTTGTGGCCAACATTCCTGTATTATCAACTTCCCATTAATTAGGATTGGACTTAATAGTCCCAATGGGTCGAAGGGTTTGTTGACTTGTGATAGAAATTTTCTCATTGTTAAGTTAGTGGTATTTGGCTCCACCGACTTGATTGTCAACTGATCAGTTGTCGTGTTCCATTCGTCACCTAGTACCTTTGTCATCTCGGGTACCTGGTAGTCGGGAAATTCAGTTGCGATCAGTTGATTTAATTTGTCTTTGTTAGAGACCCAAGACTGGAGAGGCATATTGGCTCCCATTAATTCTCGATTGGCCTCATGGTATATGTCCAACAGTTTACTTTCACTGTTGGTTGTTCCTTGAAAATTATCCACATACAGGTTTTTGCTAATTTCCGTCTTGTTCGGACTATTGGACTTCTTCAAGTGTGTATCCAAGGTAGCTTGGAGCAGAAAAGGTGGGGACGTGACACCAAACAAGACGGACACAAACCGGTAAGTGATTAATTCACTGTTCGGATTGTTAGGATCCTTAATCCATAGGAACTTTGTGTAATTCTGGTCTTCTTCTTGAAGACCTACCCTAAGGAATGCCTTGCTAATGTCGGCCATATATGCATAAGTCCCAATACGGAACTTTAACAGCATGTCGTAAAGCCTTTGTGTTAGGCTAGGGTCAGTTTGAAGGCAGTTGTTTAACGAAACACTACTCGGCCTCGTTTTTGCACTGTAATTAAATACTATCCATAATGGGGTAGTAGCAGAATTCTTCTGTACAGGAGGGCACTACCTGGTGAGGCAGGTAGTGCCCTTCCTTTGGGTTATCATTTGTAACAACTTCGATAAATTTGTCATCGAGTTGCTTCTGTATTATTTCATGGTACAACTTCAAGTACTCAGGTTGTCTTTGTAAGCGCAACACCTGTGATCTCAATTGGTTTTGTGCCATAAAATGGTTGACGGGTAACTGAGGGTGATTCAGCTTCCATGGTAACCTGACCCAGTATTGATTATCTTTGTAGATAACTGAGTCCAGGTATTGTTTATAAGTCCAGTCATCATCTGGGCTAGGTTGTTCAGGGACAATGACAAGAGTTGCCAGAACCCATAACTTATGTACAGGGGGATCAAGCTCTTCCTCGGACACGTCTCTGAGTTGCAGTGGAGACTGGTCTCCTAGTCATGCAACCATTACTGGGTTGGCATGTTGGTGGTCTACAGGTGCGGGTTGTTTTAACCGTAATACTGGGCCTGTTAGCAAATAGCCACCTGCAGATGGTAACACGTTCATACCGTGTTTGTCTTCCTTTCCTTTGATAAACTTATGGTAGACATCTGATCCCATAAGGATTCCAATATTGGAAAGGTTGTCTGATGTGATTTTATCAGCCAGTTGAATTCCCTCTTTTGTCAGGAATATGGCTGGTGTCCCTAGACCATATACATACAGATCTGTTGGGAATCTATCTACTACTAGAGCTTGTTCCTTTCGTTCGTAACCTCCTAATCGTACTCTGGGTTGTACTACCTTGAAGACTTGGGCTCCTGAGTCAGTCAGGAATCCTGATATGTTTATTCATGTCTCCTTTATAGGTGTAAGTTTCAGTGCATCTACCAACTCCTTGGATATAAAGGTCAATTGGGACCCTTGATCAAATAATCCACGCACGGTGGCTTTAAACTTTAAATTTTTAATGATCAATCGTGCAGTAGGCAGAGCTGATTTATGTTTAGACCTTGTTGAGAAGACACTTATGTCAGGTAGCACAGTACAAAGCTGTACTGAAGTGGTAGTTCCTTCCTCCTCCTGTGGTTTGGCAGACTTTGTACTTAAGTCCCTACAAAGTGATGTATGGTGTTGACCCTTATGGCACCTATGGCAGGTGCGTATTGTAGTTGTGCAGGTGTCGGGATGATGTTCCCTTATACGCTTGATACAGCTATGTAACTCCTTGAGTCGTTTTATGAGTGTTGCACGATCGGGGTAACGTCTGCAATTGTACAGGGAATGTGGTTGCTCACAAAACACACATGGTCTCCAGACGTTAACAGCATCTTGAGGAGTCACCGATTTGGGTGGCGCGTTACCTGTAGGTTTGGAGGGTCCAACTGCATATGTGCCCACACTGCCTTGTTTCCACTTCGGGGAGGGAGAAGTTGTCTTAGATTTGTTTGGAGTACTGTTTGTACTCTGTTGTTTACTATTAGTAGTAGACGAAGGTTTAGATGTCGCTTTTCCATCTGGGTTAACTCTTTCTCGTTCTATGATGGTTTGTAACTCTTTGTAATCTCTGTCACCGTTAATGATGACTTACCATATAATACAAACAGCTTATCCAGTATGTCCCTGGGTAATTTGCGTGTCATATGGACTTGGATTATCCAGTCTGATGCATCCAAGTCCACTTTATTTTTAAGTGCCTTGAGCAAAGGCTCAAGCTCCAATCTAAAGGCTTGGAGTGAGACTGCTGTATTATTTGGAGGTTTAATATCTAACAGCTTCTGGGTTAGAATTCTGATAGTCCTTTCAGGTTTTGCATAATTGTCCTTAAGGAGTTGTACGGCATTGTCATAATCGTCACGTGTGTGATTCAGATTACAGACCACCTGAAACGCTTCATCCTTCAATACACTCTGTAAATCTGTAAACTTTGTCGTCTTTGGTATATTGGCATTAGAATCCACAGAATCGACAAATTTGCTCCAGAAACTGTCCCAACTCCCATCCTCCGTACCAGAAAAAGTTGGGAGACTGAGTGATGGCAATTTGACTTCTGGTGCTGTCTGGTTCTGGGAAGTTGTGGCTGCAATATTTATATTGGCCTTATGTGCGTTTATCATATCGTCATAGTATTGTAACTTTGCAAACATTGCATCTTCGTAATCAGAGTGTTCTTCTAGTACATTGTCCATTGTATCTTCATCAATACTGGCAATCTTAAGTAAATTTTGATATTCTATCATTTGTTTCAACACACGGTCATATATGTTCCGTGTAAGCTGAAGATAGTTTTCCAGTGCTGCATAATTAACTGGAGTTTGGTTACTCATTTCTTCACATTTGTTTATCTGCCTTGTGAAGTGACCCTTTAAGCAAGTTAGGGTTAATTTTACATTTTTGATAGTAGACATCTTGGAAGTACTTGCTAGTCATATGGACTTTAACTATTTCTGGCACTTGAATTAGTAGAGCTACTAGTTTCCGAACTAGAGCTGTTTATCATTTAAAATACACTATATAATCATACACTATAATTTGAGTGGTAAGCCTGTATCAATGCTGGTATTCCGCAAGTTAGCCATCATTATCACTCTTGGTTGGTACAGAGACACAGGTTAACACTCAAAGGTGAAATGATTATAGTTAAATTATACCTATAGTTATATTAATATCATGTTGACAACACAACTCGGGTTGTCATGAGTACTGCATAAAAATATGTACTTGCTAGGTTGTAATATATATTCAACTCTAGACAAGTATAAATTCTTACCCTTACACCAGGTTAGCACAATAAATTAGACTAGGTTCTTGTACAACTCCAGCCTAAAATGTCCTACCCTTGTGCAAGAATTTGCTGTAAATAATATGGCATGCAGTAAATGTTATTTGGTGTAATATTAAAGTAATATTTATATATACTTAAAATTACAAACACATTTATAAGTAACTTATAAGTAAAGCAGCCTCTTATCAACCTCTTGTAATGAAACACAAGTGTTCTTTTGGCACAGGCCTCAGAACAATAATAGTGCTTGTTGTAAGTTCTGTTTGCTATGAGATTCAAAAGTTAGGCTAGAAAATGCAAATATATGGCAGTGTCTTCCTGCTATAATTAATGTATATGGGTATTGCACTAATGTTATATATCAGGATCTTATATCTAGGTGCAATATACCTACTGGTTAACTGATATAATCATCCGGTCCGAAGGACCAATATTATGTGGGGAAAACTCCAGGCAGTATATCTCCCTTTTTAATTGATTTCAATAAAATAAAGTTTATCTTATTTATATTCTTAGTAAGTAAGAATTAATTGAGTGGACTGTATGTACTTGTTAAAACTGCCTGAAATTAACTCACATACCTGGGGGGACAATTTGTAGCTTAAACAACTTTAAGATGGCTCCTTCTTAAACTACCAATTGTTTACCTAAGTTTAATTTTATATCATACCACATATGGTGGTCTAATCTACTATTATTTCAATAATTATTACTAGTTATGAATACTACTTCTACAATAACTAGAATGGGCTTAGCTGTTCCTGTTGTATGGGCCCTGCTAAGGCTGTGTAATTGTAGCATCAAATGGGTGTGGCCCTGTGCCTCTGGGTGCCACGTAACGGCGGCTGTGGGAGGCTACAAGCATTGGCAAACAGCTAGGTTAATTATGTGTATGGTCCAACTGTCTGCACAGCATCTTGTTATTCCAAATCACAATTTACCTGTATGGGATACAAGGTGTTAATAACAGTTCCCTAAATATATCTATTACAGGTGTGACATGAAATGTGAGGGCTGTAAAAATGGGCTACACATACTTCTTGTTGTTGTTATTCATACATCGTGACCGCCTCTACCCATTGAATCAAAAATGTGTACAAAATTGATATACAATACTTGGTAAGACGGATACGGTCGTTGCTGTGATGTTGATAGGTGTGTTGCTGGTTGTTGACACGTAATTTGGGTGTCTAGTTAGTTACACCAGCTCTGAAGCCATGTACAGCATAGGGCTGTGGTTTGTTATTGTTGTGTGTGTGAGGGAGCGTCAGTAAGTGACGTTCTGTGTGGTTCCACTTCTAAGTTAAATTTACGTTAACAAGAGAGTCAAGCTATATTATGGTGTTAATAATTATATTCAGTCTTATTGAGTACTTTTTTGTTAAATTTAGACGTTAAACTGCTATAGAAACAGTATTATAATTTGTGAATATACGGCGACATCGATGACGTTACGGAGTCTCCCATTCTCTAATTTTAAGAGGATACTGACTAAGGGAAATCTATGGTATTTGTGTGTTGGATTCCTGACAATGATTGTTGTCGCTATGACGTGTAATGATTGAATAACTTAGTCATTCAATCGTTCTGCAGACCCAGAAAATATTCTCATTAACAGATGGCTATAATCTGCAAATAGGCAGAAGAAAGTATTGTATAAGTTGTAATCTACATTGCTATTCGTTAATTAAAGAACGTAAAGTATTAATTTAATCATTATGTCATTCAAGATCAAGGAGACTTCGAATCCACAGTGAGGTCACACCCTTGGGTCACTATGACTTGCAACTGTTGAGTTACTGAACACTATCTCATCACTGAATCATCATGATCACCTCAAATTCAAATGAGAAATTGTCTGTACTTTGGTAGAATCAAAGTACTGTTTAAGTTTCAGCTTGCAGTTTTGAGCAGCCACTCTAGATGGACGTGTGCTCTGGTGGCTCTACACAGTGCTCTACTTTCCTTAAGCATTTCTTTACAGTGCCTACCATGCGCTCGTACAATCCTTCTTGACACTGTGCTTGTGGACAGATAAATTTTCAGTGTCATTGTCTCTGTTTGAGCACTGAATGTACCTCTGGATGGGTCCATATTTCTCTTTACCAAACTTCTCCTGCCACAAAATTAGATCCATTATCAGAGATCATCAGTTTGGGACAAGATCGATTTGCTGCAAACCTACGAAAGGCTTGTAGGAACGCTTCTGCACTCATGTCAGAAGTTACTTTCAAGTGAACGCCTCGTGTGGTTGCACACGTGAAGAGGCATATATAGGCTTTCACTGGAGTTTTATCTGGAGTGTCTGTTAAAATAAGTGCTCCTGTGTAATCTACACCTGTAGTCTGAAAGGGACGAAGGTGGCCAACTCGTTCTTTAGGAAGTGGTAGAGGTCCTGGGTAAGGACACACTCGAGCATCATAGCTCCCGCAGATCACACAAGATTTAAAAAAAGACTTGACAGTTTGGCGACCTTGGGGAAGCCAGAATTTCTGTTGTAGATCAGTGAGTGTCTAGCACTCCACCGTGCAATGTACCATGTTCATGGTGATGTAAAACTATAAGTTTACCTATGATGTGGTGACGAAGCAGAAGCATAGGATTCTTTGCCTTTAAGTCAATTTCTGCATGAAGCAGACGTCCTCCACACCTTAGGATGTTGTAATTATCCGAATCAAACCAAATGCCTAGAGACTTGGTAATTTATCTGGAAGACGTTCATAATTTCATCCATAAGTCTCCATTTGAGCTTGTTTGACCCAGTACTTGAGGGGACTAAGAAAGTGGTATTTAATTCCTATCTTATCAAGGAAATCAAACACAATTTGAGTGACTCCTAGCAATTTATCTAAGCTAGAATAATGTTTAGGATTAATAGCTAAAGACCGATGGTTTTCTGGATCTCCACTGGGGACAATGATATCGGTCACTTTGACCTGTGGCTTTTGTTTGGGCTACTGACCGCTGACAAACCATTGGGGTCCTGTAAATCACATCTCAGCTCCGGATGCTGCCGTTTCCGCCTGATCTGGTGGTTCCCGAGTTTATGCTCGCCCCCCTGCAGCAGGGGGACCGTTGTCCTACCGATTGGGAGTACTTAGTGTGGGAGGCTTATAAGCAGAAATATCCTAAACGTGAGTTTCCTGAGAAGTATATGCCTGTCGCTGTCGTGTCTACTTCTGTTAAGTGATTTTTGTGTGTGTTGTGTTCGTTTGTGTGTGTGGTGTGCGGTTGTATGCGTGTGTGTGTGGGTATATTGTATTTACTTTATTGGCATTTTACTTACTATGTTGTATTTACAGTGTTATATTGCCATGTTCTGTTATTGTGTTCTCGAGTCTGTGATGTGTTGTCTGCTGCTGTGTGTTGTGGCGCATGGTACGTGTGTTTTGCGTTTGTGTTATTTTGTATATGTGTATTCCTTGTTTATATTTTACCCTTAGTGTTCTTGTGCTCCCTGTATGCTTTTGTACTTGATGACACTTTTGGCATGCCCCATCTGGGTGGTGCTGCTTTTGTTTTTGTGTAATTACCTAAGTGTAGTTACAAGATGAGAGCTACGCTCGTGGTGTCCCGTCTTCCCAGCACTCTTTGTCATATAACGCTTTGAAATTATGACGGTCTTGGCCTCCACCACCTTCTCACTTAACTTGTTCCAACCGTCTACCACTCTGTTTGCGAAAGTGAATTTTATTATATTTCTTCGGCATCTGTGTTTAGCTAGTTTTAAATCTATGACCTCTTGTTCTTAAAGTTCCAGGTCTCAGGAAATCTTCCCTATCGGTTTTATCAATTCCTGTTACTATTTTGTATGTAGTGATCATATCACCTCTTTTTCTTCTGTCTTCTAGTTTTGGCATATTTAATGCCTCTAACCTCTCCTCGTAGCTCTTGCCCTTCAGTTCTGGGAGCCACTTAGTAGCATGTCTTTGCACCTTTTCCAGTTTGTTGATGTGCTTCTTAAGATATGGGCACCACACAACCGCTGCATATTCTAGCTTTGGCCTAACAAAAGTCGTGAACAATTTCTTTAGTATATCGCCATCCATGTATTTAAAGCAATTCTGAAGTTAGAAAGCGTGGCATAGGCTCCTCGCACAATATTCTTTATGTGGTCCTCAGGTGATAGTTTTCTATCTAGAACCACCCCTAGATCTCTTTCTTTATCAGAATTCTTTAAAGATTTCTCACATAATATATAGGTTGTGTGGGGTCTATGTTCTCCTATTCCACATTCCATAACATGGCATTTATTAACATTAAATTCCATTTGCCAAGTGGCGCTCCATGTACTTATTTTGTCCAGGTCATCTTGAAGGGCATGACAATCATCTAAGTTTCTTATCCTTCCTATTATCTTAGCATCATCAGCAAACATGTTCATATAATTCTGTATACCAACTGGTAGATCATTTATGTAGACAATAAACATCACTGGTGCAAGAACTGAACCCTGTGGTACTCCACTTGTGACATTTCTCCAGTCCGATACATTGCCTCTGATCACTGCCCTCATTTTTCTATCAGTCAGAAAATTTTTCATCCATGTTAGAAGCTTACCTGTCACCCCTCCAATATTTTCCAGTTTCCAGAACAACCTCTTATGTGGAACTCTGTCGAAAGCCTTTTTTAGGTCCAGATAGATGCAGTCAACCCAACCATCTCTTTCCTGTAATATCTCTGTTGCTCGATCATAGAAACTGAGTAAATTCGATACACAGGATCTTCCAGATCGAAAACCATACTGTCTGTCTGATATTATATCATTTCTCTCCAGGTGTTCTACCCATTTAGTTTTAATTATTTTTTCCAATATTTTGACTATTACACTTGTCAATGATACCGGTCTATAATTAAGGGGGTCTTCCCTGCTTCCACTTTTGTAGATTGGAACTATGTTAGCCTTTTTCCACACATCAGCTACAACTCCTGTAAACAGGGATGCCTGAAAAATCAGTTGAAGAGGAATGCTGAGCTCAGGTGCACATTCTCTCAGAACCCATGGTGAAACTCCATCTGGACCAACTGCTTTGTTCTTATTTAGCTCCTTGAGCATTTTTTCCACTTCGTCTCTAGACACCTCTATGTGCTCTATGTTGTTCTCTGGAATTCTTATTGTATCTGGTTCCCTGAAGATTTCATTTTGTACAAACACACTTTGGAACTTTTCGTTTAATGTTTCACACATTTCCTTTTCATTTTCCGTGAATCTATTTCCCATTTTCAACCTCTGAATATTATCCTTTACCTGCAATTTGTTGTTTATGAATTTATAGAATAGACCTGGTTCTGTTTTACATTTGTCTGCAATCCCTTTTTCAAAATTTCTTTCTGCCTCTCTCCTCACTGCCGTGTAGTTGTTTCTCGCATCTTTGTATCGCTGGTATGTTTGGGGTTTGGCCTCTTCCTGTATTGATTCCATTTTTGTGACTTTTGGTCTCTGGCCCTCTCGCACTTTCTGTTGAACCAATCCTGTTTCCTAGTTCTGCTTCTCTGTTTTGGTATAATTTTTTTGTGCCTAATTCATATATTTCACAAAACTTGACATACATCTCATTCACTTCCTTGCCTAGCAACAAGTCTGTCCAATTATACTCACTAAAAAATTTCTAAGGTTGCCATAATGTCCTCTCCTAAATCAGGTTTTTCAATTGCATCGACTGTCATATTTTCTTCCAGATTATATCGCATTGCATACTTTATTCCCAAAAAGACATGGTCACTTTACCCAAGGGAGGAAGGTACTGAATGTCAAATATCTCTTCCTCCTTTCTGGTAAATATCAAATCTAGCATGGAGGGAACGTCCCTTTCCCTCATCCTCGTAGCTTGTTTAACATATTGATACAAGAATGTTTCCAGGATGAGGTCTACAAATCTACAGGTCTAAAAATGTTCTGTTTTAGCTTCATATGCTTCCAGTCTATGGATTTCAGTTGAAGTCGCCGACTATCAACAACGTGATCTATCTTATCCGCTCTCGCTATAATCTCTCTCATATTGTTTTTATCAGACTTTCGCGTTTACTATCTAGCTTCTCCTTTGACCA
>WNGS01159612.1:10799879-10815357 GCA_020271785.1 Procambarus virginalis
ATTCGAAGGCTTTTGGAGTAATGGTGACGGAGTCGGAGCAGTTGTGAACTATGAGGCTGGTAACATGATATGGAAGTCCTTCCGTCGCCTTGGGGGAGATGGTGAGAGGCTGAAATGAAAGTTGTGAGATCATTAATTTATCTGCAATCACCAACTATTGTTATTCTTATAACTTGAAGTAATGTGAAAATTCTAAGCAACGATAATTGGCGTTATACCGTGCAAAGTATTTACGAAATATTGATACAAGTTGACAAATTGTATTTCTATCACCTAATGCCTCTGTTCACCTAGCAGCAAGTAGGTACTCAGCTGTTAGTCAGCATGTGGGGTTGCATTCTGGGCATAGTCAGTAATTCGACCCTAGGGGGAGGGACTTCGATATAAGCGTAACGTGTATAATAATAATAATAATAATAATAATAATAATAATAATAATAATAATAATAATAATAATAATAATAATAATAATAATAATAATAATAATAATAATTTATTTGCAAGAAGGTACAATGGGTTGGTGAGATTACGTAAGATTGGTATTTTTACATTCATTCAAAGCCACTAACGAGCATAGCGTTTCCGGCAGGTCCTTAATCTAACATATCAGGTAACATGAAAGGGTATAGTGTAGCAAAGTTTTTTATGTTAACTAATAACTACAACATAAATTGACAGAGGTGATTACACTGGTAAGGATATATATGTCTTAAGTACTAATATTGGGGAAGTGGATATTACAACATACAGTGTGAGTTTAGAGCACAAGGTAGGAAACTATGAGGATAAAATTGGTACCTTTTAATTTTACTTGTGAACAGGGGATGGGTTGGACAATTTTTTAATTCATCAAGGAGTGAGTTCCAAAGACTGAGTCGTTTTATTTGTATGGAGGGTTTGCACAGATTTAGTTTGACTCTGGGAATATGAAAGAGATATTTGTGGTGTGATGCTCGAGGGTTCTATTACATCTATCAAGGAAAAGTTTCAGATGAAGATTATCATTTAGGAACAAGGTTTTGTACATGTAGATAGCACATGAGAATGTGTGGAGTGAGTGTATTTTTAGCATGTTAAGGGACTTAAATAGAGGGGCTGTGTGTTGTCTGAAGACAGAGTTTGTTATAGTTCTGATAGCAGATGTTGTCCTGAGTGATAATAGACTTGAGGTAATTTGCAGTGGTTGATCCCAATGCCCAGATACCTTATGTAAGATAGGGTAGATAGATTAGTGCGTAGTATAATGCGAAGACAACAGAGTGAGGAACATAATATCTGATTTTATGCAGTATACCGACCGTTGTTGAGACTTCTTTTAGCTATGTGTTGTATGTGGGTGCTGAAGTTCAGTCTCTTGTCTATAGTATAGCCCAAGGAACGTCCCTTCATTTTTATTGGTAATGTTAACATTGTCTATCTGAAGTTGAATCTGATTTGTCGATTTACTACCAAATAAAATGTAGCAGGTCTTTTCTATGTTTAGTGTAAATTTTTTAGTTGACATCCACGAGAGGAGTTTTTTTAATTCATTGTTGACAATATTATTTAGTGTGGTGAGGTTGGGGTCAGGATAGATGAAGGTAGTATCGTCTGCAAATAGTACAGGTTTAAGAATGTTGGAAAATATTTGGCAAGTCATTAATGTATATAAGAAATAGGAGAGGTCCGAAGATGCTGCCCTGAGGCCTCTCTACTGTCAAAGGTATCGTGGGGGGAGGTTATGCTATTGATGACTATGTATTGGTGTCTGTCACTGAGAGAGGAACGAATATAGTCCAAAGCAAGGCCTCGGATGCCATAGTGGTGAAGTTTAAGTAAGAGGTAGTTATGGTTTACAGTATCAAAGGTGTTTCTCAGGTCAATGAAAAGGCCAATTGGGAACTCATTTTTGTCAAGGGCTGAGTAGATTATATCAAGGAGGCTAATAATGGCATCATTGGTACTCTTTTTGGGAACGGAAGCCAAACTGACAGGGACTTAGTATGTTGAGTCTCACAAAGTAGGAGTAGAGCTGTTAGTAAATAATTTTTTCAAATAGTTGTGAAAGTATTGGTAGATTTGATATTGGTCTGTAATGGTTTAAGTCAGCTGTCTCGTCTCTTTTATGAACTGCCGTCACTTTTGTTTTTTAAGGATATCAGAAAAAAGTATGACACTAGAGATTTGTTGAATAGCAGAGCAATGGGTACTGCAAGAGCAGGGGCAGCACTATTATTTATCATAGATGTTATTTCATTAACGTTCCCAGCTTTGGTTTTAAGTGATTGAATTATGGGTATAATGTCTGTCGGGCTGACTGGTAAAAGGAGTAGAGTTAGGATAGCTGCCAGTGAGATAAGTAGTAACGTGTATTTGGGTCTCTGGGATTTTTCTGGCAAGGTTAGCACCAATTGATGAAAAGAAGCTATTGAATTCAGTTGCAATATCTAAGTCTGTTGCAAGTATGGAACCATCTTTGGAGAGTTTTATCTGCTTGTTATGTGATTGTTGTTTAGACCCTAGGATGCTTTCAATGTAATTTTTATATTTCCTTTTGCTTCTTTAAACCTATTCTCATAAAAGGAAGCTTTGGCTCTTCGTATTACATTGGTAAGCATTGCTGAGTATCTCTTAACTTCTTCTTTTGTACCTTGGCCAATTCTATATTTTTTTCATATTCGTGTTTCTTGTTAATTGATTTAAGTAAGCCACTTGTGAGCCAGGAGTTGTTTAATCTTGTGGGCGTTACTTGCTTAGTGACTTAAGAGGACATCGTGTATTGTAGAGACTTAGAGTTTTGGAGAGAAAGATGTCGGCTTCTACCAATACCTGTTGGTATAGGCTTCAAGTCGACGGAGGTGAGTCGACTTGAAGCCTATACAACACACAACACACACAGGGGGAGGTGATGTATAACACACACAGTGGGTGGTGATGTATAACACACACAGGGGGTGGTGATGTATAACACACACAGTGGGTGGTGATGTATAACACACACAGGGGGTGGTGATGTATAACACACACAGTGGGTGGTGATGTATAACACACACAGGGGGAGGTGATGTATAACACACACAGTGGGTGGTGATGTATAACACACACAGGGGGAGGTGATGTATAACACACACAGTGGGTGGTGATGTATAACACACACAGGGGGTGGTGATGTATAACACACACAGTGGGTGGTGATGTATAACACACACAGTGGGAGGTGATGTATAACACACACAGTGGGTGGTGATGTATAACACACACAGTGGGTGGTGATGTATAACACACACAGTGGGAGGTGATGTATAACACACACAGGGGGTGGTGATGTATAACACACACAGTGGGAGGTGATGTATAACACACACAGTGGGTGGTGATGTATAACACACACAGGGGAGGTGATGTATAACACACACAGTGGGTGGTGATGTATAACACACACAGTGGGTGGTGATGTATAACACACACAGTGGGTGGTGATGTATAACACACACAGTGGGTGGTGATGTATAACACACACAGTGGGTGGTGATGTATAACACACACAGTGGGGGTGGTGATGTATAACACACACAGTGGGTGGTGATGTATAACACACACAGGGGGTGGTGATGTATAACACACACAGGGGTGGTGATGTATAACACACACAGTGGGTGGTGATGTATAACACACACAGTGGGTGGTGATGTATAACACACACAGTGGGTGGTGATGTATAACACACACAGTGGGTGGTGATGTATAACACACACAGTGGGTGGTGATGTATAACACACACAGGGGTGGTGATGTATAACACACACAGTGGGTGGTGATGTATAACACACACAGTGGGTGGTGATGTATAACACACACAGGGGGTGGTGATGTATAACACACACAGGGGTGGTGATGTATAACACACACAGGGGAGGTGATGTATAACACACACAGTGGGGTGTGATGTATAACACACACAGGGTGGTGATGTATAACACACACAGGGGTGGTGATGTATAACACACACAGGGGGTGGTGATGTATAACACACACAGTGGGAGGTGATGTATAACACACACAGTGGGTGGTGATGTATAACACACACAGGGGTGGTGATGTATAACACACACAGGGGGTGGTGATGTATAACACACACAGGGGGTGGTGATGTATAACACACACAGGGGGTGGTGATGTATAACACACACAGGGGGAGGTGATGTATAACACACACAGGGGGTGGTGATGTATAACACACACAGGGGGTGGTGATGTATAACACACACAGGGGTGGTGATGTATAACACACACAGGGGTGGTGATGTATAACACACACAGGGGTGGTGATGTATAACACACACAGGGGGTGGTGATGTATAACACACACAGGGGTGGTGATGTATAACACACACAGTGGGTGGTGATGTATAACACACACAGTGGGAGGTGATGTATAACACACACAGTGGGTGGTGATGTATAACACACACAGGGGGTGGTGATGTATAACACACACAGGAGGTGGTGATGTATAACACACACAGGGGGAGGTGATGTATAACACACACAGTGGGTGGTGATGTATAACACACACAGGAGGTGGTGATGTATAACACACACAGGGGGTGGTGATGTATAACACACACAGTGGGTGGTGATGTATAACACACACAGTGGGTGGTGATGTATAACACACACAGTGGGAGGTGATGTATAACACACACAGTGGGAGGTGATGTATAACACACACAGGGGGTGGTGATGTATAACACACACAGTGGGAGGTGATGTATAACACACACAGTGGGAGGTGATGTATAACACACACAGGGGAGGTGATGTATAACACACACAGGGGGAGGTGATGTATAACACACACAGTGGGAGGTGATGTATAACACACACAGTGGGTGGTGATGTATAACACACACAGTGGGTGGTGATGTATAACACACACAGTGGGAGGTGATGTATAACACACACAGTGGGTGGTGATGTATAACACACACAGTGGGAGGTGATGTATAACACACACAGTGGGTGGTGATGTATAACACACACAGTGGGTGGTGATGTATAACACACACAGGGGGTGGTGATGTATAACACACACAGTGGGTGGTGATGTATAACACACACAGTGGGAGGTGATGTATAACACACACAGGGGGAGGTGATGTATAACACACACAGGGGGAGGTGATGTATAACACACACAGGAGGTGGTGATGTATAACACACACAGGGGGTGGTGATGTATAACACACACAGGGGGTGGTGATGTATAACACACACAGGGGGAGGTGATGTATAACACACACAGGGGGAGGTGATGTATAACACACACAGGAGGTGGTGATGTATAACACACACAGGGGAGGTGATGTACACACACACACAGGAGGTGGTGATGTATAACACACACAGGGGGTGGTGATGTATAACACACACAGGGGAGGTGATGTATAACACACACAGGGGGAGGTGATTATAACACACACAGGAGGGTGGTGATGTATAACACACACAGGGGGTGGTGATGTATAACACACACAGTGGGTGGTGATGTATAACACACACAGTGGGTGGTGATGTATAACACACACAGGGGTGGTGATGTATAACACACACAGGGGGTGGTGATGTATAACACACACAGGGGTGGTGATGTATAACACACACAGGGGGAGGTGATGTATAACACACACAGGGGTGGTGATGTATAACACACACAGGGGGTGGTGATGTATAACACACACAGGAGGTGGTGATGTATAACACACACAGGAGGTGGTGATGTATAACACACACAGGGGTGGTGATGTATAACACACACAGGGGGAGGTGATGTATAACACACACAGGAGGTGGTGATGTATAACACACACAGGGGGTGGTGATGTATAACACACACAGGGGGTGGTGATGTATAACACACACAGTGGGTGGTGATGTATAACACACACAGGGGTGGTGATGTATAACACACACAGTGGGAGGTGATGTATAACACACACAGTGGGTGGTGATGTATAACACACACAGGGGGTGGTGATGTATAACACACACAGGAGGTGGTGATGTATAACACACACAGGGGGAGGTGATGTATAACACACAGGGTGGTGATGTATAACACACACAGGGGTGGTGATGTATAACACACACAGGGGGAGGTGATGTATAACACACACAGTGGGTGGTGATGTATAACACACACAGTGGGTGGTGATGTATAACACACACAGTGGGGGGTGATGTATAACACACACAGTGGGAGGTGATGTATAACACACACAGGGGGTGGTGATGTATAACACACACAGTGGGAGGTGATGTATAACACACACAGTGGGAGGTGATGTATAACACACACAGGGGGAGGTGATGTATAACACACACAGGGGGAGGTGATGTATAACACACACAGTGGGAGGTGATGTATAACACACACAGTGGGTGGTGATGTATAACACACACAGTGGGTGGTGATGTATAACACACACAGTGGGAGGTGATGTATAACACACACAGTGGGTGGTGATGTATAACACACACAGTGGGAGGTGATGTATAACACACACAGTGGGTGGTGATGTATAACACACACAGTGGGTGGTGATGTATAACACACACAGGGGGTGGTGATGTATAACACACACAGTGGGTGGTGATGTATAAACACACAGTGGGAGGTGATGTATAACACACACAGGGGGAGGTGATGTATAACACACACAGGGGAGGTGATGTATAACACACACAGGAGGTGGTGATGTATAACACACACAGGGGGTGGTGATGTATAACACACACAGGGGTGGTGATGTATAACACACACAGGGGGAGGTGATGTATAACACACACACAGGGGTGGTGATGTATAACACACACAGGGGGAGGTGATGTAACACACACACAGGAGGTGGTGATGTATAACACACACAGGGGGTGGTGATGTATAACACACACAGGGGGAGGTGATGTATAACACACACAGGGGGAGGTGATATAACACACACACAGGAGGTGGTGATGTATAACACACACAGGGGGTGGTGATGTATAACACACACAGGGGGAGGTGATGTATAACACACACAGTGGGAGGTGATGTATAACACACACAGGGGGAGGTGATGTATAACACACACAGGGGGAGGTGATGTATAACACACACAGTGGGAGGTGATGTATAACACACACAGTGGGAGGTGATGTATAACACACACAGGGGTGGTGATGTATAACACACACAGTGGGTGGTGATGTATAACACACACAGTGGGAGGTGATGTATAACACACACAGGGGAGGTGATGTATAACACACACAGGGGAGGTGATGTATAACACACACAGGAGGTGGTGATGTATAACACACACAGGGGGTGGTGATGTATAACACACACAGGGGGTGGTGATGTATAACACACACAGGGGGAGGTGATGTATAACACACACAGGGGAGGTGATGTATAACACACACAGGAGGTGGTGATGTATAACACACACAGGGGGTGGTGATGTATAACACACACAGGGGAGGTGATGTATAACACACACAGGGGGAGGTGATGTATAACACACACAGGGGGAGGTGATGTATAACACACACAGGGGAGGTGATTATAACACACACACAGGGGTGGTGATGTATAACACACACGGGTGGTGATGTATAACACACACAGAGGTGGTGATGTATAACACACACAGGAGGTGGTGATGTATAACACACACAGTGGGAGGTGATGTATAACACACACAGTGGGTGGTGATGTTAACACACACAGTGGGTGGTGATGTATAACACACACAGGGGGTGGTGATGTATAACACACACAGGGGNGGAGGTGGTGATGTATAACACACACAGGGGGTGGTGATGTTAACACACACAGGGGGAGGTGATGTATAACACACACAGGGGGAGGTGATGTATAACACACACACAGGAGGTGGTGATGTATAACACACACAGGGGGTGGTGATGTATAACACACAGTGGGTGGTGATGTATAACACACACAGTGGGTGGTGATGTATAACACACACAGGGGGTGGTGATGTATAACACACACACAGGGGGTGGTGATGTATAACACACACAGTGGGTGGTGATGTATAACACACACAGGGGGTGGTGATGTATAAACACACACAGGGGGTGGTGATGTATAACACACACAGGGGGTGGTGATGTATAACACACACAGGAGGTGGTGATGTATAACACACACAGGGGTGGTGATGTATAACACACACAGGGGGTGGTGATGTATAACACACACAGGGGGAGGTGATGTATAACACACACAGGAGGTGGTGATGTATAACACACACAGGGGGTGGTGATGTATAACACACACAGGGGGTGGTGATGTATAACACACACAGTGGGTGGTGATGTATAACACACACAGTGGGTGGTGATGTATAACACACACAGTGGGAGGTGATGTATAACACACACAGTGGGTGGTGATGTATAACACACACAGGGGGTGGTGATGTATAACACACACAGGGGTGGTGATGTATAACACACACAGGGGGAGGTGATGTATAACACACAGAGTGGTGATGAATAACACACACAGGAGGTGGTGATGTATAACACACACAGGGGGAGGTGATGTATAACACACACAGTGGGTGGTGATGTATAACACACACAGTGGGTGGTGATGTATAACACACACAGTGGGAGGTGATGTATAACACACACAGTGGGAGGTGATGTATAACACACACAGGGGGTGGTGATGTATAACACACACAGTGGGAGGTGATGTATAACACACACAGTGGGAGGTGATGTATAACACACACAGGGGGAGGTGATGTATAACACACACAGGGGGAGGTGATGTATAACACACACAGTGGGAGGTGATGTATAACACACACAGTGGGTGGTGATGTATAACACACACAGTGGGTGGTGATGTATAACACACACAGTGGGAGGTGATGTATAACACACACAGTGGGTGGTGATGTATAACACACACAGTGGGAGGTGATGTATAACACACACAGTGGGTGGTGATGTATAACACACACAGTGGGTGGTGATGTATAACACACACAGGGGGTGGTGATGTATAACACACACAGTGGGTGGTGATGTATAACACACACAGTGGGAGGTGATGTATAACACACACAGGGGGAGGTGATGTATAACACACACAGGGGGAGGTGATGTATAACACACACAGGAGGTGGTGATGTATAACACACACAGGGGTGGTGATGTATAACACACACAGGGGGTGGTGATGTATAACACACACAGGGGGAGGTGATGTATAACACACACAGGGGGAGGTGATGTATAACACACACACAGGAGGTGGTGATGTATAACACACACAGGGGGAGGTGATGTATACACACACACAGGAGGTGGTGATGTATAACACACACAGGGGGTGGTGATGTATAACACACACAGGGGGAGGTGATGTATAACACACACAGGGGGAGGTGATTATAACACACACAGGAGGTGGTGATGTATAACACACACAGGGGGTGGTGATGTATAACACACACAGGGGGAGGTGATGTATAACACACACAGTGGGAGGTGATGTATAACACACACAGGGGGAGGTGATGTATAACACACACAGGGGGAGGTGATGTATAACACACACAGTGGGAGGTGATGTATAACACACACAGTGGGAGGTGATGTATAACACACACAGAGGGTGGTGATGTATAACACACACAGTGGGTGGTGATGTATAACACACACAGTGGGAGGTGATGTATAACACACACAGGAGGAGGTGATGTATAACACACACAGGGGGAGGTGATGTATACACACAGGAGGTGGTGATGTATAACACACACAGGGGGTGGTGATGTATAACACACACAGGGGGTGGTGATGTATAACACACACAGGGGGAGGTGATGTATAACACACACAGGGGGAGGTGATGTATAACACACACAGGAGGTGGTGATGTATAACACACACAGGGGGAGGTGATGTATAACACACACAGGGGAAGGTGATGTATAACACACACACACAGGAGGTGGTGATGTATAACACACACAGGGGGTGGTGATGTATAACACACACAGGGGGAGGTGATGTATAACACACACAGGGGGTGGTGATGTATAACACACACAGGGGGTGGTGATGTATAACACACACAGGGTGGTGATGTATAACACACACAGTGGGAGGTGATGTATAACACACACAGGGGGTGGTGATGTATAACACACACAGGGGAGGTGATGTATAACACACACAGTGGGAGGTGATGTATAACACACACAGGGGAGGTGATGTATAACACACACAGGGGGAGGTGATGTATAACACACACAGGGGGAGGTGATGTATAACACACACAGTGGGAGGTGATGTATAACACACACAGGGGGAGGTGATGTATAACACACACAGGGGAGGTGATGTATAACACACACAGGGGTGGTGATGTATAACACACACAGTGGGTGGTGATGTATAACACACACAGGGGGTGGTGATGTATAACACACACAGTGGGTGGTGATGTATAACACACACAGTGGGTGGTGATGTATAACACACACAGGGGGTGGTGATGTATAACACACACAGGGGGTGGTGATGTATAACACACACAGGGGGTGGTGATGTATAACACACACAGTGGGTGGTGATGTATAACACACACAGGGGTGGTGATGTATAACACACACAGGGGGTGGTGATGTATAACACACACAGGGGGAGGTGATGTATAACACACACAGGGGGAGGTGATGTATATGTCCAGTGTACACAATCAAGAGACTATACTGTAGTACTCTACTGTGTTCGTCACTACAATATACGTGATTGGTTAGCCAGTAAGAAAGTGTCAAGGCCTTAAAAACCCTTCAAAGATGGAAAGGTCTTCAATCCATCGTTAGACCAAGCCAAACTAACAATGAAACAACACCACGGTGGTCTCAGGCGAGGATCCCGGGTTTGATTTCCGGCCACGACAGAAACGATTGGACACGTTTCCTTTCACCTGCTGCCTCTATTCACTTCGCAGTAAATAAGTAACCGAGAATTAGGCAACTGTTGTGGGTTGCATCCTTGGAACTGGTACTTTGGGCAGAATCTTGTAACAGCGTACAAGATACTGAGGGGAATAGACAAGGTGTGTATAATTCCCGCCAATCACACACCGAAACTACGACGTTGGTACAACGTTCGAACAAGTTTTAGCACCTCCTAACCAGTTATAACAACCAATATAGCAAGTTGTAACAACGTTCTAATACGTCATATACACGTTAAGCCAAGATGTAACAACTTTATTACAAGTTGTAACAAGCGGAAAATAGAGACAGTTTCGGTTTGTGTTTCCAGGATAATGACAGCCTCTTTAATCTGAGAGAAAGTGGAACAAGAGGACACAAATGGAAGCTGGAAATGCAAATAGGTCGATGAAATGTAAAGAGGTACTCGTACCCTGTACGGATGGTCCACAAGTGGAATGCACCATGAGAAGAAGTTGAGGAAGCCACCTCCAACGACAATTTTTAGGACAGGTTCGACAAAGATAGTGATTGTTACAATAGTTACGCTTAAACACAACGAGTGCACCAAGGCTAGCAGGCGGGGCATAAAGAGCCTGACCTCACTCCCTAATATTCACTGATAGGTAAGTACACAATACAACAAAATACACTTCCATTAGAACACAATTCAACAAAATACACTCTCACTACCACATAATAAAACAAAAATACACTTCTACTGTCATACAATACAACAAAATATACGTCCACTAGAACACAGTTAAACAAAATACACTTCCACTGCTACACAATACAACAAAATATACCTCCGTTGCTACACAATACAACAAAATACACTTCCACTACAACACATTTCAACAAAATACACTTCAACTACAACACATTTGAACAAAATACACTTCCACTACAACACATTTGAACAAAATAAACTTAAATTGCCGCACAATACAACAAAATAGGCTTCCTGTCCCCCCGTCGAAGTCACTAGTGTTAGTGACTCATATAATCTCTGGTAAAAATACATTTCCTCTACTGCTGCACAATACAACAAAATACACTTCTACTGCTGCACAATACAACAACATACACTTCTACTACCACACAATTCAACAATATACACTTCCACTAATATACAATTCAACAACATTCACCTCCATTACCACACAATACAACAACAACATACACTTCCACTACCACACAATACAACAGCATACCACACAATACAACAACAACATACACTTCCACTACCACACAATACAACAGCATACCACACAATACAACAACAACATACACTTCCACTACCACACAATACAACAGCATACCACACAATACAACTACAGACAATTCCACTGCTTCAAAATACAATAAACTACACTTCCACTGCCAATAGAACAAAATTCTACAAAATACACACTCACTACCACACAATACAAAAAATAAACTTCAACTGTTGGACAATACAACAAAATACACTTCCACTGCCACACAATGCAACAAAATACACTTCCACTGCCACACAATACAACAAAATACACTTCCACACAATACACTTCCACTGCCATACATACACAACAAAATACACTTCCACTGCCACACAATACAACAAAATACCCCCTCAACACAATACAACAAAATACACTTCCACTGCCACACAATACAACAAAACACCCGTCCACACAATACAACAAAATACACTTCCACTGCCATACAATACAACAACATACACCCACTGCCACACAATACAACAAAATACACTTCCACTGCCACACAATACACTTCCACTGCCATACAATACAACAACATACACTTCCACTGCCAACAATACAACAAAATTCCCCTCCACTGCCACACAATTCACAAAATACACTTCCACTGCCACACAATACACTTCCACTGCCATACAATACAACAACATACACTTCCACTGCCACACAATTCAACAAAATACACTTCCACTGCCACACAATACAACAAACACACTTCCACACAGTACAACAAAATACACTTCCTCACAGTACAACAAAATACACTTCCACTGCCACACAAGACACTTCCAATGCCATACAATACAACAAAATACACTTCCACTGCCACACAATACAACGAAATACCCCTCCACAGCCACACAATACACTTCCACTGCCACACAATACACTTCCATTGCCATACAATACAACAAAATACACTTCCACTGCCACACAATACAACAAAATACACTTCCACTGCCACACAATACAACAAAATACCCCTCAACACAATACAACAAAATACACTTCCACTGCCACACAATACAACAAAATACCCCTCAACACAATACAACAAAATACACTTCCACTGCCACACAACACATACAAAAATACACTTCCACTGCCACACAAGAGAACAATTTACTATGAAACTGTATCCTTACCTGGCCAGGCGTGCAAGAGCATACGATCTGTATGGTGCCAGGATGGTCCGCTTGGCACTCACACAAGCTCTCCATATTACCCGTATGGCACAGCTCTTCACTAAACTCTTGGGTATAGCCAGGGCTAAGCACCACCACCACAGTCAAGGCTGCCAGCGTAGCGTACTGCGCCACCATTGTTTCCCTGGCATCTTCTATCAAGAATTCTGCAAAAACTGTATCAGCATTGGTACATTAAACAATTTGTACATACATAAGATTTTTAATATTAGATTATAATATAATATTAAGCCGTATTAGATGTCTGCAAAATTACATATTTCACTAATAAAGATAATTAAGGAATGAGACGAGGAATCTGACCGTGTGCCCGCGACACCAAGTCTGTTGAAGAACTAGCCGTGGGTGAAGACTTGGTGCTGTCGGAAGCTCTGCGCGGCGGCGGGCATAATTTTCCCCATGAGTAACGGGAGGTGTGGGGGCGGGGGTGGGGTAAGGGGATATCCTTCCTCCACGTGTCTGGCGTCAAGAGGCGACGTATGTATATACGCCATACGCATATAAGTACGGATATACGCCCCACGTATATCCCGGACGGCGAGCACCTCGTATGATAATTTACTGTAAATATGTAGCTCTTGAAATAGCACTTACTCTGTAACTAGCTGACATTGTAACTATAAGGTGTGAAGGATAGATGAAATTGTTTATGAAATAATCTAAGATGAGGTCTGATAAAGACCTTTTGTGCCCTCTGTAATGCTTTTGCGCTACCGCTCACAGGATGAGTATGGGGTGCACAATAAACTAGCCTCCTTCGGCGGCAACAATCAAACAATCAAATCACACTCGAAATTATTGACAACACTGAAGTAGTTAGTTTAGTTCATTTATTATGCACCCCATACCCATTCAGTGGGCGGTAGTGGAAAGGGTTACAGAGGCACATAATGGGCTCAGGGACTGAACCCCACAATTCATTTAGCTAAGCAAGTTACAGTCTTGATGAGCTAGTTAGAAAATTCAACGTAAGTCGTCACATCAACTATGGGTTCGAGATCGACCACAAGTACAGTTTCTAAATTAAGCAACTGACATATGTGGAGAGCTAGTGTCATAATTGATATGTTTGTCCTGCACACCGCCCCCCATCCAGTGGGCAGCGGTGGGTAGATTACAATCACTTAGTTACTACCTACAGTTAGCAAACTGGGGATATTTGGCTAAAATTTCTGGTAGCAGATCATTTTGAATGAAATATTAACACATCGTTGGAACATTGGTTATAGAATTGTCTCTAAATTCACGTATCTTTTCGCATTCCATCACATAGTGACGGAGGGTGTGCGAATAATTTTGTTGACACAGTTTACATTTGGTCAGGTCTACATCAGCAGATAATGAGAATTCCCAGAGATACTTGCAACCGAGTCTAAGCCGAGCTGTAGTAACATCTAGAAGTCTGCTGATTTTATTGGATGTTTGGCTCCTCTTGCTTGATAGTATGATGATTGATGGAATTACTGGTGTCGATTTCACTTTGCCTCAGATCTACAAGATCTTGTTGAAGTTCTCGGTGTACTGCTGCTCACAGATTGCTCATTGACAATCCAAGGTTACATTCAACGTCTCCTTTAAAGACAGATTCTTTGCCTAACTTATGAGCTCTATCATGCATTCGGA
This sequence comes from Procambarus virginalis, assembly GCA_020271785.1. Taxonomy (NCBI): domain Eukaryota; kingdom Metazoa; phylum Arthropoda; class Malacostraca; order Decapoda; family Cambaridae; genus Procambarus; species Procambarus virginalis. The sequence goes on from WNGS01159612.1 coordinate 10,814,994, forward strand.
GGCCAATATGAGATGGAGACCACATGAAATGGACTCTGTTACCATCCTTAATAATTTTGTGGTATTTGTGTCTAGCTTCGGGCACGAGCATGTTACAATTATGTCTTAAAGTGTTGAGAGCAATTAAGGATGATAAGGAGTCACTTACAATTAATGTATCAAGTTTGGAAACTTGTACACATTTAAGTGCAAGGAGCAAGGCAAATAGTTCGGTCTGAAGGGTAGAGGTCCAGTTGTTATACGGACTCCCCACTCAAAGTACAAGCCATTGCCCATTGTTAGGACAACTGCACTTCCAGTCTGACTCCCTTTCCTCACTACGATAAATAACAGTTTGCAATCAAGTAATAACGTGCTTGTCTCA
>WNGS01159612.1:10816357-10831438 GCA_020271785.1 Procambarus virginalis
TGAGTTTGTTGGAAGTTAGCCAAAGATGGACTTTATTTAGCTCAGTATTTACTGTGGCATTTAGAGCAAGGGGGTCAGGACTGGAGGAAATGAAGGTTGTGTCGTCAGCAAATAGAATTGGTTTGAGGTGTTAGGGAGGCATTTGGAAGGTCATTAATGAAGATGAGAAAGAGGAGAGGGCCAAGTCTGCTTCCCTGAGGAACACCAATGTTGATGGGTGGGGTGGGAGAAATTGAATTGTTCACAGAAATATACTGGAGCCTGTCAGTAAGGTAAGATTTGAGGTATTGCAGGGAGTGTCCTCTGACTCCATAATGATGTAATTTAAGAAGAAGGTTTTGGTGGTTGACAGTGTCAAAAGCCTTACGCAGGTCCACAAATAACCCAACAGGGAACTCATTTTATCAAGAGCTGCATGATTAAGTTAATCATACTAATAAGTGCATGCATGTTAGTGCTTTTTTTTGGGTCTGAAGCCATATTGGCAAGAGCTAAGTATATTGTGCTTGCCTAGATAAGAGTAAAGCTGCTTGTAGATTAGTTTGTCAAAAATTTTTGATAAGTTAGTGTTACGACCCTGGGTGCCTCAGTTGGAAACACAGAGGTCAAATTTGAGCTAAATAAAATATTTTATAGAAGGGGACGCATGACGAGACGTCTTTGTCCCTATCTTCCCTGCCAGACATAAGACAATTCTTGTTTCTCACAGCGCATGTAAAGACTGAGCTTGGGGTTGATTATTAAATAATAAAATAGGCACCAACTATGTTTACTAATAACTCTTTCTAACCATTTGTAACAGTAAACCTGAGTAAACTTGTTATAGGGCGCCCGGTACGATTCGTTGAGCAGTCGCAGCAGAGAGCCAACGAGGGAGGAGATGGAGACGAGCGGTCTTCTCTGTAGGCGTTCGAGGTGTACAACGATAGCTGGACTCTGTGTGCATCGCGGACGTCTCTCTACGTCTCCTCCTTTACACAGTCCTCTTACTTATGTTCCTTGACTTAAGTTAAGTTATTATTTAATTGTACTTGTAAGGGTTGACTACTCTGGAAGCCTTGTAGATTTGGGTTGACCTGATGGTAAGTAGTTGCCAGTGTTTTGGGTAGCCCTAGTGTAGTGTTTGTGGTGGTTGTGTGAGGTACCACGTGGCGCTACCCAAGCTCCAAAGTCGTTTCACCAGTAGTACTTTAACCTAGCATTGTGTTCAGTTTAAACCCTGTGTATCGCTGCTTAAGTGGACAAGGCTTTTAAGGTAAGATAAGTGTGGTAAAGTTATTATAATTATTGTTATATCGGTGTGAATGTATATGGGGGGTTGTTAAGAGGGTTTAATAATAAGTTAGTTTTGAGGTGTATCGTATCATACTCCTGGTTGTAGGTCGTAGTTTGATTGTATCCAAGACGACAGATGCTGTTTTAAAAACCTTACAGTATAAAACAGGACCTATGTTCCTTGGGGGGCCAGGCCTAAATTGTGTCACTACCCAGTTACACCTTGATTCTCAACTGCTGACCTGACCTCCTAATAGCACTTGATTCCCCATAGTACAGTTCCACATTTTTTATTACAAGTGGTTGGCCAGTCCGGGACGAACTTATTATTGTAACGTAAAATTAGATTTTTTGAGTGCCAAACTAACAATTCTTGTTTTTCCGCAGTAACGGTTGTGTGCTAGCCTAGGGTCCAGCTCTCTGGCGTTGACATTCTTTGCACTGAATGGACGACCCCAGCTGGATTCCTTCACGATTAAGGTTAGTGTGGCCTTGTTGTTAGGGGCCGAGCAAATTTTTGTTTTTTTCCAATTTTATTTTTTATTTTTTCTGTGGCTAGGAGCAAAAATTTTTAGTGATGTCATCTGAAATGCAGAACTGGCAATGGAGCCTTCATTGGATAGAGATAAAGATAATTACCAAGTCTAAGTGTAGTATTGTTAGGCAAGGACTTTGGCCTAAATTAAATGAACAGATAAAAAGTGGACTTTGGTGAATGAAATAGTACAACATTCTATTGATGAAGAGACTATTGGCAAGTGATACACCTTTACCCTTAACATTGACAAAACTTTCTATATTCTGTTTGGCAATAAATCCTCTAATCAAATAAATCTAAAAATAAACAATACCCAAATTTGTAACAAATTAGATGGAAAACCTTGGCGTTCTCATTGATAAGAAATAGAGCAGCGCTGTCGCTGTCACCGTGAAGAACATGGCGAGTATAATGACCTGGACAGTAACCCACAGTCACCAGCCAGGACTGAGAGCAGTGTAGTAGGCGAGGCTCACACACCTGGTGACTTAAATACCACCACTCGTCTAGCTAGTGTACTTGATATATCGCAGCTAGAACCCGCGGAAATTGACGACCTATTAAAAACAGTGTTTCCCAAATCCTTAAAAACAATGTCAGAGAGTTCATAAGTAACAGTGTCAATGAAAAAGAAACGAGAGACAGTGTATTGCAGCTGTATTGTCTTGCAGCCAGCTGCATCACAGAACTTAGAGGAATACCAGGAGCAGAGCAAAGGGACAGTAAATTACACAAACACACATAAAAGCTTTTGGGGACTAATAATTAAATATAAACTATGGATCCCTCCACAAACTCCCCCAATACAACGGTGCTTCGTATCCTCAGTTGGAACATAGCATCACTCAGGAAAAGACTTCCTGATCTCCACCACAAAGTGACGACCGAGCCCATAGATGTCGTCTGCCTTCAAGAGTGCAGAGTTCCCACCAGGTCTCCACCCCCTAAATTACCCTCCTTTGTTGTCTATAACCTTAAATCCAGTCACTCTTGTGTTTTGTATGTTAAGAAGTCCCTTCCTCACCAGCTACTCCCAGCCAAGTCAACCGAAGGGCTTCAGTATCATGGTGTGAGGATCTACGTGGGGAACTCTGCCCTCAATATCTTTAACCTGTATGCTCCTAGTGATAAGTTTAATTATACTGACCTTCCTATCTGTATTCAGACTGAGCCTACCATCATTATAGGTGATTATAACGCTAGGCATAGAAATATTGGTAATTCGCAGTTCAGTAATCGTAACGGCAACCAACTGTTGTCACTATTAGGTAGTCACGATGATGCACAGATTGTGGGTGACCTTGAACCGACGCATATCTACGGAGGTATTCTTGATCTATGTCTCGGTTTCAACGTCTCCCACACCGTCTGTGCCTCGTCAATAGTGCCAGATATGGCGTCTGATCATCTGGCCATATTAGCCACTGTAAGCATTGGCAGCGCTATCCTCCCCGGCGGAATGTTCAAGCGGAAGAGGCTGGCTGTGCCCATCGATCAACGAGACAATTTTGTTGCTCATGTGTCAGAATGGTACAGTTCATCTGAGCCTTCATCAGTTGAAGATTTTAACAATGAGCTCACAGGTACTATCGAGCAGTTTATAGAATCACTTGATCCATCGTCCAGGCCACGTAACCCAAATTACACTGGTCATAGCACTTATGCTTATTATAATGATTCTAAATTGCATGCACTAAAACGCACTGCCAGAAGAATTGGACTAGCTTATAGAAGGACCCGCACTGCTGAAATGCTTAAGCTCTTTCAAACGGCTCTGGCTGAGGCCAGGGAACGTATGGTAGAGCTGAGGCAGACAGACTGGGAAACTTTTGTCAGTGGTCTCAATTCTCACACGCCACTAAGTCGAGCATGGAAGGATATCAACAAGATCAAAGGGAAAAATGCTGCAGAGATTGCGCACCCTAATCCTCTGCACAGAGCAAATGAGCTTGTTGATGCTTGGGCCACCACTTCCAGCTTTGACAGTCTTCCTCTACCACACAGAACGAATTAATAATAGATATGCTGATAGAGCAAGGCTCCTTGACTTCATGCTTCATCAAGAGGATGACTGTGACATGCTTTTTACTGAATACGAACTAGACTCTGCTCTACATAAAGGCAAAGCTACATCACCCGGGGAGGATGGAGTTACTTACGGCATACTGCGTATGCTTCTGCTAGTTCCAGGGAATCCCTTGCTTGAATTGTATAATATGAGCTATGTAACTGGGGAGCTTCCAAAGTCATGGACCAACAGTCTTATTATTCCCATTCCTAAACCAAACCAGCAGAGTGCTTTTCGCCCAATCTCCCTCACTAGTTGTCTCTGTAAGTGTCTTGAGAGGATGGTTCTCAACCGTCTCCTTTACAGAATTAGTAACATGTTGTCTCCCCAGATATATGGCTTTACGCATGGAAAGAGTGTACATCACTGTATTACCACATTCCTCACCCTGCATACTGATAGGTCATACACCACTTTCCTAGATCTTAAGTCAGCCTTTGACATTGCTAACCCACACGTCATTCTGAGCGAACTTGCTAAAATGAATGTTGGAGGATGGCTTTTACGGTGGATAAGAGGCTATCTATCCAACAGGAAGTCATCTGTACTGTTCCAAGGGCATAGGAGTGTAACGAGAGATTTTGAACTTGGCACTCCACAGGGAGGTGTCCTCAGTCCTACTCTGTTCAATGTGTTAATCAATGCACTTTTAAACTCAGTAACTAGGAGCCCAAGCGAACACATCATTAGCTATGCGGATGATATACTGATCCACACCAATGGGTATACCAACACCCAAAATGTTCTGAACTCTGTATTGCACACATGTCAGGAACTAGGCTTGGTCATCTCAGTAGAGAAAACAAAGATCCTGAACCGACGCCCACCCAGACGGGGTGGGGCCGTTCGCAAAATGCAGTTGCATGATGGCTCTCTGCTCGACTATGTAACCAGATACAAATACCTTGGTCTTGAAGTTCCACTGTACCGCAATGTTGTAGCCAGACTGGGTCGCCAATGTAGAGAGAGGCTCCGTGCTCTCAAGGCTGTGGCAGGCTACCATCCAAGCTATGGTGCAAATGTGAGAATTGTCAAAATGATGTATCTCTCATATATTAGGTCTCTGATTGATTATGCTGCACCCATGCTTGCTCTAGTGCCTGAGAGAATGCTTGGAGGGCTGGAAAAGATGCAAAACGAAGCCATGAGGATTATCCTCGGATGCCCCCGTACAACTAAATTACTAAACATGAGGAAGGAACTGAATATTTCATGTGTAAGTGATCGTATCACTGAAATTAATGCTTTAATTGGTATCAAGATGCTTAGGCTAACCCACCCTAACCCCTGCACTGAAGCCCTCCAAGCCTTCTTCCTTGAAGGTCAGCATCCCTCCAAATGGATTACTGTAACTGCCAATGTGCTCAGAATGTATAACTTTCATCACCCCCACCAAGAGAGACAACAACAACACTTTCCTGCCCCATGGGAGATCACTCCTTTCCAAATTACTGTCCCCCTTTCCCACCCAAGAAGCTGATTAAAGAACAGCCTTGCTTCGACAAGAAGCAAAGTACAATGCCTTAAGCCAAATTGATGCTTTAGTCAGAGAGCGCTCCCTTTCCCAGATTATTTACACTGATGGATCCTTGCATCAGTCCTATGGTGCAGCTGGAAGTGCAGTTGTTGTGACAGGGAGAGATGGTTCCATCTCCCATGAGTGTGGAGCGAGACTAAGTAACTGGGCCTCCACTCTTCAAACAGAATTGGTTGCCATAATCCTTGCACTAGAGCGCGTATATGAATCCAAAGTTGACACGCTAATTGTAAGTGACTCCTTGTCATCCTTGACTGCCCTCAGCTCCCCAAGGCATAACTGTGACGTGCTTATCTCTGAAGCTAGACACAGATATAGTGAAATAATCAATGATGGAGTCAGAGTTTGTCTCCTGTGGATTCCTTCCCATATTGGTCTCCGAATGCATGATAGAACTGATGAGCTAGCCAAGACTTTTGCTCGTAAAGAGGGAATTGATTACCAACTTGGACTGCCTTTGAGCAGCCTGAGGGCAGTAATATCCCAGGAACATCAACTAAATTTCGGAGGCTTGAGGCAAAGTGAAATTCACACCAGTTACTCCATCTATCATCATTCTATTATGCATGAAGAACCGCACGTCTATGGGTCATCCAATAATGTTAGCAGACTTCTAGATGTTACCACTGCTAGGCTTAGGCTCGGCTACAAGTACCTCTGGGAGTTTGTAACATCTGCTGATGTAGATTTGACTAAATGTAAACTCTGTCAGCAGAACTATTCGCATACATTATATAATGGAATGTGAAAAAATTGCGGAATTTAGAGATAACACCATCAATAGTGTCCAAGAAATGTGTAAGTACTTCATTCACAATGATGTGCTGCCCGAAATTTTAGCGAAGTATCCAAAATTTGCTTACTGTCGGTAATGCATGCACATGACTGTAAAGCTGCCGCCCAGTTGGGTGGGTGTGCAGCAAGACTAGTAACTGTGTGACTCACTATAGATGTAAAGTGCCTTGTATAGTGACTGTTGTGAGCCTCTTGTAATGTCACTTGTGACACCTCTTTGTGTCACTTGTGACACAAAGATTCTTGATGTGTGTATTTGTGTGGGTGATTAGATATGTATGTGTATATATGTGTATGTATGTATGTGTATGTGTATATATATGTATACGTATATATATATGTACATGTATGTATGAGGGTGTGTACATGTGTATACAACATTGATAATTTTGTAACTAGCGTCAAACATTGTTATTTGCTTAGCTAAACGAACTAGAGGGTTCAGTTCCTGAACCGATTATGTGCCTCTGTAATCCTTTACACCACCGCCCACGGGATGGGTATGGGGTGCATAATAAAGAAAGAAATTGAATTGTTCTCATTGATCACAAGCTGAATTTCCAGGGACACATTCTAAATATATCAAAAAAAGTTTCAAAAACTGTTGGCATTCTTTCTAAGATCAGATATTATGTACCCCGCCCTGCCCTGGTTACTCTCTATTACTCCCTCATCTATCCATACCTCAACTATGGTATTTGTGCTTGGGGTTCTACTACCCAAAATCATTTACGTCCTCTAATTACTCAACACAAAGCTGCTATTAGGACAATATCCAACTCTGGCCCCAGACATCACTCGGTACCCCTACTCAAATCTCTGAATATGTTAGATATTAAGTCACTGCACATTCTCTCATGTGTATTATACATATATAAAACGCTGAACTGTAATGCCAATCCTGACCTCAAAAGCTTCATTGAAGGTTGTAACAGAACCCATGAGCACCACACCAGAAATAAATACAGTTTTGATATTCCAAGAGTACGACTTAATCAAACTAGAAATGCTCTACAAATCAAAGGACCCAGAATGTGGAATGCCCTTCCCAACCAATTTGGGAAGTTCCCTGTTACCTAGCAGTAAAATAGGTACCTGGGTGTTAGTCAGCTGTCACGGGCTGCTTCCTGGGGGTGGAGGCCTGGTCGAGGACCGGGCCGCGGGGACACTAAAAAAAAAGCCCTGAAATCATCTCAAGATAACCATGTTAAAGACTGTACCTCTCTCAACCAGTTTAAGATTAAAACTAAACACTACCTAATAAATTCCCTGTAAACTACCTAACCCCTCTATTGTCAACCCATGTCTGTTATTTTTTTTAATCAACGCTGTTTGTCGACCTATTCTATTTGTGCTTCTTTTTCGGTCATGTTCCCCCCTTCTTTTATCTTTATTTGTATTTGTTCCCAGCACATTTTATTCTTTATGCTCAAATAGTATAAGTTTTAGATATTAATGTTTTTCCTGCCCGAAACGCATTGCGTAATAGTGGCTTTAGGCATTGTATGTACTAAGCTCTATCTATAAATCGATCCATTTATGTAAAATCACTTTATGTATGTACCTTACCTGAATAAACATATTTATTTATTTATTTTACTTCCGTAACCTTCGTATGCTGTATACGAACTGAACGACCGGGCTCCACAACAACATAACCACATCAGTTCGATTATTCCGGTAATATTTAACTACTGCTAATTGTTATTAGTTTAACAATATTGTTAGGGAATGTCATAAGAGTTAGGGAATGTCATAAGAGTAGTCACAGCGCAACAAAAAGTACCCAGTTTCTGGTTACGGGTCCGTAGAATTACCCAAATCTACCCAAATGTACCAAAATCCTCCTGGTATTACGTAAGCAATGAAGAAATATGATATATTTACTTACTGTAATGTTGGTGCTGCACGTAGAACACGATCAAACCTATTTTCACTCTGAAATAATGTAATTTCATATCGAAATTCGAAGTAAATATGTAGCAGGTGACGCCATAGGAAGTCGACGGTCCAAGCGACAAAATTGTGGAGCGACTTATCCAAGATATATGGTCGCCTGGAGAGTGTTTGCTGCCATGTCAGCCTCCTGTACACAGTGATGCAGTCGTCGCACTTCTTTGCTCAAATTGTCGCAAATTTAATTAATGATATTAACAAGTAGAATGGGTATTTGTAATAATATCTTTCATAAATACCCACAAAACATTTAATATTTATTTAAAAAAATGTGTCTGGAAGTTAAATCAACTCCACAGGACAATAATTTTGCTATATAGATACTATCGTTATTCGTTTGTATGCGTTCGCTACTTAAACTACTCATGTCCTTTTCGTTCATAGAACACCGAACCTACACACTCTCTGATATATTGCTTAATTAATAGAGATTCACAAATAAAACTTATATTTGTATATGTTATCAGAAACGCAGAGATAAAATAGTTTTTGTGAATCCATCACAGAGATTACATCTTATTAGGCAGGAAAGATATTCATATTTTAAACAAGGTTTCTTGGCCGACGCTCTCCCTATCGATGGGATCTATGATCTTTCGAAGATCAATGTTAATTTAATCTAAATATATTAATAAACGAAGTTTTCTATGTCATAATAAAGATAGAAATATAAGCTGAAGATATATGCCTTTTTACAGTTACGTGATGGCTATCTCAGGGAGTGTGAAGGCCTGCAAACAAGTGAATTAATTGTGTAATTCATTTGCATATGTGCAAAGTAACATCAAAGGTCTATATGTCAGCATAAACAAAGATGTAGACGATAATGTGACTACATTTCAAGTAAAATATATCTTAAATGAAAGCCAAGACATGGTTAAATAAATAGCCAATACGACACCATCGCCGGTGTCCGGACACGTGAAAACTTCCAATGCATCAGTGTCCTGCCAGGCGGGCAATACAGGCTTCACAATTCAGAAAAACTTAGTAATTCAAAGAGATGCGTTGATAAACGCAAAATATTTTATATTTTAAACACAGATATAAACTTTGTTTTCAAACGTTTATTGTAACAATATCTCGAGTATAAGAATCAAGATATATTTTGGACTTAACAATTTCCTATAAAGTTGCAATGCTACCTTAATTGTATATGATCATCATCATATACAGACAGAAATTAACTTATAAAATGTTGAGGTAAAGATAGACGTATGTTAATTATGACGCATAACCACTCTTAAGAACTTAATTATAAACCATAATATTATAATTATAATAATTCATTTTTGGGGGAACTGGAAGCCACAGTATATTCATACACGATAGGCTTTTATCAAGGTCATCCTTAAGGTCGAATTACTGACCCCGCCTAGGATGCAACCCCACAACAAGCTGACTAATTCGTGAGTACCTACTTACTGCTAGGTGAACAGTTACAATACGTGAAAGGAAATTTACTCAACCATTTCTGTCCCGCCCAGGATTCGAACACGGAATTCTCGATTGTGCGTCGAGAACGAACAAGACTGTAATACTGGGACCCATATACATATGATGATATGTTTTATATTATCAGAAAATCGGAAACATAAAATTTATTTGTAAATATTGGTCATTAAAGTTATTTTGGAAACAGAGGTGTATTTTATAGTTATCTTAATATAGAGCACGAATATCATACTCATCCTGTGAATGGTAGTTTATTGTGCACCCCATACTCATCCTGTGAGTCCTGTTTACGTGCACCCTATACTCATCCTCTGTGCGGTAATTTATTGTGCAACCCATACTCATCCTGTTCCCAGTAGTTTGTTTAACCCCATACCCATCCTGTGACCTGTAATTTATTGTGTAACCTATACTCATCCTGTTACCAGTAGTTTGTGCACCCCATACTCATCCTCTGTGCGGTAATTTATTGTGCATCCCATACTCATCCTGTTACCAGTAGTTTGTGCAACCCATACCCATCCTGTTACCTGTAATTATTGTGCAACCCATTCTCATCCTGTTACCAGTTGTTTGTGCACCCCATACCCATCCTGTGACCTGTAAATTATTGTGCAACCCATACTTATCCTGTTACCTGTAGTTTATTGTGCACCTCATACTCATTCTGTGAGTCATATAGGACATCGTGCAACCCTTTCTCATCGTGTGAATCTTTGTTTACTTTGCTCTCCATACTCATCCTCTGTGCGATAGTTTCTTGTGCATCCCATACCCATCGTGTGAGTGGTACAGTGTAGTTCATTGTGTACCCTATATACTCATCCTGTGAGCATAGGGTACACAATGAGTTCATTTGTACTCCATACTCATCATCAAAAAGTGTATTTTACCAGCATTGTAATATAAATTAAGAATAAAGGCTTAACTGGATTACGGACCCATAATCAAAATAAAAGCCATCACTAATTATCATGACAAACGGCCTAGGCTACACTTCCGCCTTCGACAAGCTGCCGCCGGAGATCCTTGGTTTATTGTACACCCCCGCACACCCAGCCCTGGGAAGCGGGCATTGGAATGTGGACATGTGAACCATTACCCCTCCCCCCCCCTCAATCCTCCTGTTAACAATAATACAATAACAAAAAAAAACTAATAATATTAATAAAAATAATAATGGAGATACTTACTGTAATACCCTTGTGCTTGAATGAAGGTGAAGGAAAGACTCAATAAATGTGTAAGTGTATTAAAAACTATATTTTCAAATCTAACCTTCATTCCTTCTCAATGTGTTTGATACCATGAAATGATTATACATTGTTCTATTGTGAACATTGTATACAGGGCCTTAGGATATACATCCCCACAACAATTAACTACCTCCCAGGTAGCTAATTACTGCTAGGTGAACAAAAAATCTAGCTCTAGCAGTTCATCTAGCAGTGAACACCACCTGCCAGCTCACCTAGTAATGAACACCACCTGCACATCGCACCGCACCACTTGCCAGCAGGTTGCTTGAGGTTACCTTGAGGTGCTTCCGGGGCTTAGCGTCCCCGCGGCCCGGTCGTCGACCAGGTCTCCTGGTTGCCGGACTGATCAACCAGGCTGTTGGATGCGGCTGCTCGCAGCCTGACGTATGAGTCACAGCCTAGTTGATCAGGTATCCTTTGGAGGTGTTTATCCAGTTCTCTCTTGAACACTGTGAGGGGTTTGCCAGTTATGCCCCTTATGTGTAGCGGAAGCGTGTTGAACAGTCTCGGACCTCTGATGTTGATAGAGTTCTCTCTCAGAGTACCTGTTGCACCTCTGCTTTTCAACGGGGGTATTCTGCACATCCTGCCATGTCTTCTGGTCTCATGTGATGTTATTTCTGTGTGCAGGTTTGGGACCAGCCCCTCTAATATTTTCCACGTGTAAATTATTATGTACCTCTCCCGTCTGCGCTCAAGGGAGTACAGATTTAGGCTCTTTGGTCGGTCCCAGTAGTTTAGATGTTTTACTGAGTGGATTCTAGCAGTAAAGGCTCTCTGCACGCTCTCCAGGTCAGCAATTTCTCCAGCTTTGAAAGGGGCTGTCATTGTGCAGCAGTACTCCACTCTAGAGAGCACAAGCGTTTTGAAAAGTATCATCATCGGTATAGCATCTCTAGTGTGAAAAGTTCTTGTTATCCAACCTGTCATTTTTCTTGCAGTTGTGACGGCTACTTTATTGTGTTCTTTAAAGGTAAGGTCTTCCGACATGAGTACACCCAGATCCTTTACATTGCCTTTTCGTTCTGTTATGATTTGCCTGAGTTTTGTACGTGGTTTCCGTTTTTATATTTTCATTTTTTCCATAGCGCATGAGCTATGGAGAACTTATCTTCGTTAAACACCATATTATTTTCTGTAGCCCATAGAAAGACCTGATCTACATCTGACTGGAGGTTTGCCGTGTCCTCTATGTTGCCTACTCTCATGAAGATCCTAGTGTCATCTGCAAAGGATGATACAGTGCTATAGGTTGTGTTCTTGTCTATGTCCGATATGAGGATGAGAAAAAGTACTGGAGCAAGCACAGTACCCTGGGGGGCTGAGCTCTTCACGGTTGATGGGCTGGATTTTATTTTGTTGACTATTACACATTGGGTTCTGTTGGTCAGGAAATTGTAGATCCATCTGCCTATTTTTCCGGTAATTCCTTTTGAACGCATTTTATGTGCAATAACACCATGGTCACATTTATCAAAAGCTTTTGCGAAATCTGTGTAAATTACATCAGCGTTTTGTTTGTCTTCCATAGCATCTAATGCCATATCATAGTGGTCCAGCAACTGCAACAGGCGAGAGCGCCCTGTTCTGAAACCATGTTGTCCGGGGTTATGGAGATGCTGTGATTCCATGTATTTTGTGATCTTACTTCTTAGCACTCTCTCAAAATTTTTTATGATGTGCGATGTTAGTGGTATCGATATCTGTGGATAGAGCATCAATATGGCGTAAGGTATTGGGATTTGCCTCAAGACGAAGCATAATAAAGATCCCGAATATCTGGGGAAAAAATTACATTAAAAATTGTCCACGTGATACATATATAATCACGATTTAAACATTTCATTTGTATTAATTGAATATATATTATTAGGAAGTTTTGTTTATCTGGGTAAGTTGTCAGCTTATATGAACTAATAGCTAGCATGGCTTGCATATGGGTACATCCGGTCTCTTACCCTCGACCGCGGCGGTAACTTTATGGTCAGGAAGCCACAAATATTTACAGTGGGGCTCGGTCAGTCAATATGATTCCTTTGACATCACTCAACTTATGTATTCTGCTCTCGTATTGACAATTTGAATGATATCAAGAACATTTTTAATATCTTCTGACATAGATGGCGCTATAGTTGATTGGGTTGCACAATGTTCTATGACTCACAGGATGAGTATGAGTGTATGAGGTGCACAATAAACTACAGGTAACAGGATAAGGGGGGGGGGTAGAAATAGCCTAAGCTACTCTATCCCTTTGAGATGTATTTATTGCTTATCTCAATAAACATACTTGAACTTGAACAGGATAAGTATGGGTTGCACAATAATTTACAAGTCACAGGATGGGTATGGGGTGCACAAACAACTGGTAACAGGATGAGTATGCGTTGCACAATAAGTTACAGGTCACAGGATGAGTATGGGGTGCACAAACTACTGGTAACAGGATGAGTATGGGTTCACATAATGCGACTGTTCACCTACCAGTAAATAGGTACTCAGGAGTTAGTCAGCTTGTTGTGGGGTTGCATCCTAGGCGGGGTCAGTAATTCGACCTTAACGATGACCTTGATAAAAGCTTATCGTGTATGAATATACTGTGGCTTCCTGTCCCCCAACACAATGAATTATTATAATTATAATATTATGGTTTATAATTAAGTTCTTAAGAGCGATCCTGTGTCATAATTGACATACGTCTATCTTTACCTCAACATTTTATAAGTTAATTTTTGTCTGTATATGATGATGATCATATACAATTAAGGTAGCATTGCAACTTTATAGGAAATTGTTAAATCCAAAATATATCTTGGTTCTTATACTTGAGATATTGTTACAATAAACGTTTGAAAACAAAGTTTATATCTGTATTTAAAATATAAAACATTTTGCGTTTATCAACGCATCTCTCTGAATTACAATTTTTTTCTGAATTGTGAAGCCTGTATTGCCCGCCTGGCAGGACACTGATGCATTGGAAGTTTTCATGTGTCCGGACACCGGCGATGGTGTCGTATTGGCTATTTATTTAACCATATCTTGGCTTTCATTTAAGATATATTTTCCTTGAAATGTAGTCACATTATCGTCTACATCTGTGTTTATGCTGACATATAGACCTTTGATGTTACTTTGCACATATGCAAATGAATTACACAATTAATTCACTTGTTTGTAGGCCTTCACACTCCCTGAGATAGCCATCACGTGACTATAAAAAGACATATATCTTTACTTTCACTTCAGTTATATTTATGCTAAAGTATTAACATGCAGCTTATATTTCTGTCTTTATTATGACATAGAAAACTTCGTTTATTACAATATTTAGATTAAATTAACATTGATCTTCGAAAGATCATAGTTCCCATGGATAGGGAGAGCGTCGGCCAAGAAATCTTGTTTGAAATATGAATATCTTTCCTGTCTAATAAGATATAATCTCTGTGATGGATTCACAAAAACTTTTATCTCTGCCTTTCTGATAACATATACAAATATAAGTTTTATTTGTGACACTCTATTAATTAAGTAATATATCAGAGAGCGTGTAGGGTTCGGTGTTCTATGAACGAAAAGGACATGAGTAGTTTAAGTAGCGAACGCATACAAACGAATAACGTTAGTATCTATATAACAAAATTATTGTCCTGTGGAGTTGATTTAACTTAGACACATTTTTATAAATAAATATTAAATGTTTTGTGGCTATTTATGAAAGATATTATTACAAATACCCATTCTACTTGTTAATATCATTAATTAAATTTGCGACAATTTGAGCAAAGAATTGCGACGACTGGATCACTGTGTACAGGAGGCTGCTATGGCAGCAAACACTCTCCAGGCGACCATATATCTTGGATAAGTCGCTCCACAATTTTGTCGCTTGGACCGTCGACTTCCTATGGCGTCACCTGTTACATATTTACTTCGAATTTCGATATGAAATTACATTATTTCAGAATGAAAATAGGTTTGATCGTGTTCTACGTGCAGCACCAACATTACAGTAAGTAAATATACCATATTTCTTCATTACTTACGTAATGCTATGAGGATTTGGGTACATTTGGGTAGATTTGGGTAGATTCTACGGACCGCACTATTGTATTACATCAACCTCACCCAAATGCAGGTATAATAGCCATGCTATTCAGTCATAAGTGTGTGTGGATAACTAAAGTCTTTGAAA
>WNGS01159612.1:10832438-10849897 GCA_020271785.1 Procambarus virginalis
ATTTTATTTATTTATATTTATTTATTCATCATACAAGAAGGTACATTGGGAATGTGAGAATAATAATATGGTAATTACAATCTTGTAAAGCCACTAGTACGCGCAGCGTTTCGGGCAGGTCCTTAATCTAAAAAATTTTTAGTAGGTAAATACTAGCAAAAATTATAAAAAAGAAATGATAACAGTTACATGGCAAGAAAAGAAAAAAAAGAAAAAAAAAGATGAGAGAAAATTGTAGGTACAGTATAATAAAGCACTTAGGTAGCTAAGATTGATTGCAATGAAAGCTTGAATGGTAGTTGACAAAATTTGTAGGCACAATACAGCAAATGGCTAGCACATAAAGGAAGACAGCAATGAACACAATGATAAGGTTTGTTTGGGAAATACATAAGATTAGGAGATTGGGTAACACTAGATACAGAGCAAAAATAAAGCTCAGTGTAGGAAACTAAGAAGATGAAATTAAGTACTTTTTGGTTTTGTTTTTAAATAAGGCAAAAGTTTTACAGTTTTTCAATTCACTAGGGAGTGAGTTCCATAGACTAGGTCCCTTAATTTGCATAGAGTGTTTACACAGATTAAGTTTGACCCTGGGGATATCAAATATTTATTTCTGGTGTGGTGATAATGGGTCCTATTACATCTGTCCAGAGAGAGTTTCAGAGCATGGTTTGCATTTAAGAACAGGGTTTTGTAGATGTAGTTGACACAAGAGAATGTGTGGAGGGAGTTAATATTTAGCAAGTTTAGGGATTTAAACAAGGGAGCTGAGTGTTGTCTGAAAGCAGAGTTAGTTATTATTCTGATAGCAGATTTTTGCTGGGTGATGATGGGCTTAAGGTGGTTTGCAGTGGTAGACCCCCATGCACAGATACCATAATTAAGATAGGGGTAGATTTAGAGCATAATAGAGAGAGAGGAGAGCAGAGTTAGGAACATAATATCTGATTTTGGAGAGTATACCAACTGTCTTAGAGACTTTCTTAGTTATGTGTTGAATGTGGGTGCTGAAGTTGAGTCTCTTGTCTAGGAATAGGCCAAGAACTTGCCATCATTTTTATTACTGATGTTAATGTTGTCTATCTGTAGCTGAATTGCATTTGATGATTTGCTTCCAAATAAGATGTAGTAAGTCTTTTCGATGTTTAATGTTAGTTTGTTATTGACATCCATAGTGGACTTTTTTTAATTCATTATTCACAACATTATTTAGTGTATGTGGGTTGAGGTCTGAATAGATAAGAGTAGTATCGTCAGCAAACAATATAGGTTTGAGAATATTAGAGACATTAGGCAGATCGTTTATATATATAAGAAATAAAGAGGTCCTAAGATACTGCCCTGTGGCACTCCAACGGTAATTGGTAGAGTGGAAGAAGTTGTTTCATTGATAGTTACATATTGGTGTCTGTCACTAAGATAGGATCGGATGTAGTCAAGGGCAAGGCCTCGGATTCCATAATGCTGGAGTTTAAGTAAGAGGTAGTTGTGATTAACAGTATCAAAGGCTTTTCTTAGGTCAATGAAGAGTCCAATCGGAAACTCATTTTGTGTCAAGTGCTGAGTAGATTACGTCAAGGAGACTAATGATTGCATCGTTGGTGCTCTTTTGGACCTGAAGCCAAACTGGCAGGGGCTGAGTATGTCGAATTTTACGAGGTAGGAATAGAGCTGTTTGTAAATAATTTTTTCAAATATTTTTGATAGAATGGGTATTTGATATTGGTCTATAATTGTTTATGTCCGCCGGATTGCCTCCTTTATGGACTGGCGTTACTCTTGCTTTTTTGAGGATATCAGGGAAGGTGTGACACTCTATAGATTTGTTGAACAGTAGGGCTATGGGTGGGGCAAGGGCATGGGAGGCTCTCTTGTATACAATGGACGGAATTTCACTGGTGTTCCCTGCCTTTGTTTTTAGAGAGTGTATGATGGACACAACATCTTCCGGGCTGATTGGTGAAAGGAGAAGAGAGTTTGGATAGCTGCCTGAGAGATATGTGTTAATATGTGTCTGAGTCTGTGGGATTTTACTGGCAAGATTAGCACCACCGATGAAAGAAACTATTAAATTCATTTGCCATTTCTAAATCAGTTGACGGTATATCCCCATCCTTGTAGAGTTTTATTTGGTTATGTGAGTGTTGTTTAGTTCCTAGGATACTAGAGATGGTTTTCCAAGTGCTTTTCATGTTGCCTTTTGCTTCATTGAATCTATTCACATAATATGCAAGTTTTGCCTTTCTTATGATACTGGTAAGCATTGATGAGTACCTTTTAGCTACTTCCTTTGAAACTAGGCCAATCCTAAGTTTCTTTTCATATTCATGTTTCTTGTTGATTGAATTGAGAATGCCGCTTGTGAGCCATGGATTGTTTAATCATCTTTGTCAGTTACTTGCTTGGTAAGAAGGGGACAATGAAGGTTGTAGAGGCTTAGAGTTTTGGAGAGGAAGAGGTTAGCTAATGAATTTATATCCTGGGTATTATTGAATTCAGAATCCCAGTTAATATTGTGAAATGCATCTGTAAGATTGCCCAAAGCTGATTCACTGTGTAGCCTAAATGAAAGTTTCTTGCTTTTTGGTGGTGTTATGTCCATGTTCGCTATGAGAAAGGTAGGATAGTGGTCAGTTGTTCTGTCGTAGATTATACCAGATACAAGGGGAGCTGTTATGTTTGTCCATATGTGGTCCAAGGTAGTGGCTGATGTTTGAGTGACTCGGGTAGGTTTGGTGATTGTGGGGATTAGCATACAGGAGTTCATGCTGTTAAGGAAATAGTCAACTTGAGAGCAATTTTGTTGACCCAGGTCAATATTAAAGTCTCCTCCAGATGATGTTTTTGTTTTTTGTTGAGATTGTTGTTTATAATAAGATTACTTAGGTTGTCTGAGAAAGAAGCTATGTTAGTATTGGGAAATCTATAGATGGCTCCAATAGTCAATGAGGATTTAAGGGATTTAATTGTAAACTGAGCAAAAGTATATTCACAGTAGTCATCTCTGTCACTAATAATACTGTTGCAGATAAATGTATCTCGGTAATATATAGCTGTGCCACCACCTTTTTTATTTGGCCTACAGTTATGAATGGCTTTATAACCAGCTAAGTTGTAGAGTTGGGTATAGTCTTTATTTAGCCAAGTTTCTGTTAGAATAATGAACGATAAGTTAGTACCTAGTGCTGTGAGTAATGCATTTAAATCGTCAAAATGTTTACCAAGTGATCTAACATTTTGGTTGTAAACTGATAAACAGGTGTTATTTTGGAGTTTGTTTTTAGCCTGGTGTGCTGTGAAATACTTGCAATAATGATGATCAATGTGCTGGTTGGTGTAGATATGAGACAGAAGATTTTGATCAGGATCAATATCAGTGTGCATAGAGATGCAGAGGGATCACGATACAAGATACATGATATAGCAAAACACAAGAATAAAAGCAAATACAATAAAATAGTAACAATTTAGAAGTAAAATAGAGATCCAATAGATAGCCAGGAAGGACACAGAAGTTAGATAAAAAAAAAAAAAAAAATCAGTAGAGACTGACAATATAAATGTAAAATAAAAATAATAAGAAAAATAATAATCATAAAGTAAAATGAACTTGAGGATAATTAGCTTAGTAATGGTTAATTAAAATCCTATAGTTGGTATGAACCTAAGAAACAAAGTGAGCTCAAATAGATAATTCAGAAAAAAAAGAAAAAAAGATATATATTACTCAGATATATGTATATCTGAGTAAATCTTGAATTTTACTCTAATATAAATCTAAGTGTAAAATAAACAGGGTGAGAGTATATTAATGTGGAAGATTTTACTATGATACTGTGGTAGATGATATAAACAATTATACTATTACTTAATTCCAATAAATGATTACAAGAAACAAATACCAAGTTACTTTAAATATAACAGGGTAATAAGATCCCTAGGTTTAGTGACAAGGGGATTAACTAAGAACAAATAATTAAGAGTAAAAAAAACAGGCATAGATGACAAACAAAAATAAAAATAAAAATAAAAAAACTTTGGAAGGAAAGGCAGAGCTTAAGTACACTTTGGTTGTATGTGAGACTACAAATTATGATCTGGTTATTCAGCTGATATCCCACAGTCAGCCAGGAAGGAAGTGAGGTGAGCCTCAGTGGTTATGACATAAGTTTTTCCAGAGTCAGTCTTCCTAGCTATTATTTTACCATCGCGCACAAAACAATGTTTAATAGCAGGGGATTTTTTGCAGATTCCACGTAGTTTATATAAGAGATTTTGTCTGAATCTGGTTAGACATTCGTTCACATAAACATTGGATTCCCACCGACTGCAGCAGTGATAAGGTCAGACTTGCGGGAGCAGCTATCTAACTTCACACGTATCTTCCTGTTATTTGTGCCAGATGATTTCGTACCCACTCTATAAGCTGACTTGATGTCACTTGCTTCGATTGAATAATTCAGCTTAGTACGCAATTCCTGGATCACGATGGCAGTACAGTTTTCCCTGTCAGTTTCATGGGAAAATCAAGTGATGAGATGATAACAGAATCAAGGAGCTTAAGTTGATCTGATTCGTCTTGGGTTGTAGTGTGTTGCTGTTGTAGGGAGTTAAAATGGTTCTCTAACTTTTGTAACATCTCTTCTTGCTTCTTAGAGGTTTCTGCTGATTTAGAGTTAGTAACCGAGATCTGCAGAGAGCTTAATTCCTGTTCGAGGTGGCCGACTCTGGCAGACAGATCTTGGTTAATCTTGTGCATGGCCAAAGCATCACTCTGTAGCTTCATTATCAGGTCCGACTGCTCTCGGATTATAGACTTTTGGTCATCATGTATCTGAGTCAATAATTTGAGCCATGGATTATCAGCGAGACGCTTAAAGTCAGAAAGTAAATCTACGTAATATGTTAGATATTAAGTCACTGCACATTCTCTCATGTGTATTATACATATATAAAACGCTGAACTGTAATGCCAATCCTGACCTCAAAAGCTTCATTGAAAGCTGTAACAGAACCCATGAGCACCACACCAGAAATAAATACAGTTTTGATATTCCAAGAGTACGACTTAACCAAACTAGAAATGCTCTACAAATCAAGGGGCCCAGAATGTGGAATGACCTTCCCAACCATGTTAAAGACTGTACCTCTCTCAACCAGTTTAAGATTAAAACTAAACACTACCTGTTAAACTCCCTGTAACCTACCTTACCCCTCTATTGTCAACCCATGTCTTATTTTTTTTTTTTTGTTTTTTCTTATTCAACGCTGTTTGTCTACATATTGTATTTGTGCTGCTTTTCAGTCATGTTCCCCCCTTTTTTTGTACCTTTATTTGTATCTGTTCTCAAAACATTTTATTCTTTTTGTTCAATTAGCATTAAGTTTTAGATATTAATTTTCTTGCCCGAAACGCATTGCCTAATAGTGGCTTTAGGCATTGTATGTACTAGCTCTATCTATAAATCGATCAACTTATGTAAAATCTCTCTATGTATGTACCTTTCCTGAATAAACATATTTATTTATTATTTATTTTTAGATACTGTGTAGCTGTCCTTGTTGCTCGGAAGATGCGCTGACAATTATTGTATATATTTACTGAATTTACCCAAGGCCACTAACTATGTAGTGGCCTCGAAGAGGACAGAAAGCCGGCGGCTTGTTAAAGGGCCCGCCAATTGTCTTAATGATATTTTTGAGCTGGAATTTGGCATTTACGGCTTCAGCGGGTAGGCGGTTCCATGGGTTTATAGCCCTCTTGGTGGAAAAAAACATTTTTTCAGTCCTACTTGAGAGAACATACTCTCCAACACCATATCTGTGATTGCCCTGTTATCAGTGACTTCATACCAAATGGTATGAGGTATTTTGAGCTCTGTAATTACTTCATACACTCAGGAATATTGGAAGATATTCTTGTGCTGCACCCAGATTTTGCCAGTGGAGGCTAATAGATCAGCATTAAGTATTTTGTTCTCTCCTAATTCCATGTATGACTGGCCATCCTGTGAGGTGAGGATGTTGGATGAGCTTGTAGCTGGTTTTTTTATCTACACTGTGTGGTCCTTTATACAGAATAGGGAAGCAGCACATTGCTGTGTATACCTAAACATGTTTAAAAATACATTGTTTGAGAGGAGTCTTGTAGAAACTGGTAAGAGTAATTATAATATAATGTTTCCATGATTCAGTGCTTACCTCTTGTGAAAATTGAGAAGAGTTGTTTAGTCAGAGTTGATTTATTTTTTGTATTGAGGCTGGTATTTTCTAAATTGATTCCATGTACAGTATGTCTAACCATCCTGTGAGATGGGAGTATTAGATAAACTTATAGCTAGTTTTGTATCTACACTGTGTAATATTCCATATAGAATAGGGTAGCAGCACATTGCTGTGTATACCTAATCTTCTTAATAAAAAAATCAGTAATAAAGATTTTAAATTATAGTTTGTATTATTACAAATACTGTATTATCCTTATTAAATCATGTTGACCATGGATCATTAAGATCTCATGTTGATATGTAATAGTCATATTTCTTTTGAACTGCTAATCCATGCTAATCATTCATTAAATTGTGCATTATGTCTCAATTTTTCACTTCCTTGGATATACTGTACAGTACAAAAAGATAGGATAAAAATAAACCAGTAATATTTCTTTCATTATATTTTTCATTTAAATAACTGCATCAATATTTTTACAGCTGACAGGATTTGTTTTACCATACAGGTGCATTATTTGTTAAAAAAAAATTGGTTTATTGTTACACAATGGTGCTACATAGCCTTCCCAACTTGGTGCCTTCTTTTAATACTTACTGATTAAAAAATAAATAATAAATACATTTTATTCAGGAAAAGTGCATACAGTTGATTTACAAACATAATGTTGGATTTATAGACAGTGCTAGTACATACAATACCTAAAGCCACTAATACTCATAGCATTTCGGGCAAGGTGTGGGGGAAAAAACACTTAGAATAAAACTTAATAGTAATCGGGATTAGGTATAAATTGTGTTGAAAGAAGGAATAAAATACAAAAAGGGGGGTTAACATAGCATAAATCAGAAATTGCACATGTTGGTGAACAGCGTTGTTTAAAAAATAGCAAGACATGGGTTGACATTTAGGAGGTAAGTTAGGTTACATGGTGTTAATTAGGCAGTACCTGGTTTAACTCTTAAACTGGTTGAGAGAGGTACAGCTTTTAACATGATTCGGGAGGTCATTCCACATTCTGGGTCCCTTGATTTGTAGAGCACTTCTAGTTTGGTTACACACAGCCAAATTGTGTAACAGGAAGAGGTCTTGGACACAAATTTGTTCCATGCTAAATGTTGAGGAATCAGCTGAGTATTCCTCAAATAAAATAAGTTGCCTCAGCTTATAAGGTAAATAAAATAAGCATTTGTCAAATAAGTAGCTGCCTCACCTCACTGCCTTACTGCTACATAGTCTTCCCGGCATGGTGCCTTCTTTTGATAATTACTAGTTCCACACCCAAATTGTATAACAGGAAGAGGTCTTGGACCCCTACTTCCCTCTCTCTTTTTTAATAGTCTATATAGTCATAATTATAGCTTTAAGTATTCAATGAATAAAGTTTTTGACATTTTTACCCTTTTCCTTACCTAACATCATTTGTGCAGCATAATTTTATTTTATGTCTCACCCAGATTTAATTTCAAAATAAAACCCAACTAAATAAATTAGAAATGGGTATGTATAGCTAAGGTACACCCTTACTACTAGGTGAACAGGGGCATTTGGTGATAGTAAATGATCCCATCAGGCAGGGTTCATCACCTTCTCTCATATTTCATGTTCAGCAGTGTTTATTTACTTAATAACTACGGGTATAATATCTTGCTATTATAAAACTAATTCTACTATCATAAAAGACATATTTACTTTAAGTTTCAAGCAGAGAATGCATATATAACTAACACGAAGGACTCCTCTTCACGAGATTCGTCAACTAATAATCTTTTGTTATATTAAAATCGATTCCAGTGTTATGTAGTAGAGAAAAATTGAGTTATATCTAGTTTATGTAAAGCTACGAGTGGTCGAAACCACACTTAAATCCCGGAATGAACTTACGAAGGTTTTTCCACTTAGTGTAGCTACTTGAATACCGACGTAGCCGCCACGAAGGCGCTAAGAAGGAAAACGTTCTTAGCTAAGAGGAAAAACCTTCGTAAGTACCTTCCTGAATCCGGCCCCTGGAGAGCGTCACTTACACTCTGAACAATAACAACACAGAACGTTTGCTCCTGAGAGATTTGTGATATTAGTTTCACACGATAGACCTACTCTATCCCCAAGAAACTACCAGCAACTCCTCTACCACACAACTGGAGCAATTAAGTATCCGACTACTAGTATTCTATTTTAAATACATGCATCTTTTAATATAGATAGGTAGCTGGTTATTTGCATGAAGACCCCTCATAACAAGTATGTTTACATGATTTATCACCCTCAAATTCCATGTCTTACCTGTACTTATATGTTTAGAGAAACATTATTAATTCTTTGAACTCGGCAGGTAATTGTGATTTGGAGTAACAAGAAGCTGAGCAGACAGTTGGGCCTTACACAAATATTACCTAGCTGTATGCCAAGTCTTGTAGGCCTATTAAACAGCCGCCATTACGTGGCACTCAGAGGCACAGGGCCACACCCATCTTTGATGCAACAATTACACAGCCTTAGCAGGCCCCTTCTACAGGAACAGCTAAGCCCTCCTTTTGTGTATACTGTAGAAGTAGTGCTCATAATTATTAATTAATCATTGCCATAACAATAGTAGATCAGACCACCATATGTGGGTATGATACAATTATATTTATAAGGTAAACAATTTGTGGTTTAAGAAGGAGCCATCTCAAAGTGGTTTAAGTTGCAAATTGTCCCCCCCCAAAAAAAAATTATGTGAGATAATTTCCGGCAGTTGAATCAGTACGTACAGTTCACTCACTTAATTACTTACTCACTTAGAAAATTATCTTATTAAAGTCAATTTAAAAAGGAGAATAACTGCCAGGATTTTCCCACAATCCTGAACCGACGCCAACCCAGACGGGGTGGGGCCGTTCGCAAAATGCAGTTGCATGATGGCTCTGCTCGACTATGTAACCAGATACAAATACCTTGGTCTTGAGGTTCAACTGAACCGCAATGTTGTAGCCAGACTGGTCGTCTATGTAGAGAGCGGCTCCGTGCTCTCAGGGCTGTAGCAGACTACCATCCAAGCTATGGTGCAAATGTGAGAATTGTCAAAATGATGTATCTCTCATATATTAGGTCTCTGATTGATTATGATGCACCCATGCTTGCTCTAGTGCCTGAGAGAATGCTTGGAGGGCTGGAAAAGATGCAAAACAAAGCCATGAGGATTATCCTCGGATGCCCCCGTACAACTAAATTACTAAACATGAGGAAGGAACTGAATATTTCATGTGTAAGTTATCGTATCACTGAAATTAATGTTTTAATTGGTATCTAGATGCTTAGGCTAACTCACCCTAACCCCTGCACTGAAGCCCTCCAAGCCTTCTTTTCTTCCTTGAAGGTCAGCATCCCTCCAAATGGATTACCAAAACTGCCATTATGCTCAGAATGTATAATATTCATCACCTCTACCAAGGGAGACAACAACGACACTTTCCTGTCCCATGGGAGATCACTCCTTTCCAAATTACTGTCTCCCCTTTCCCACCCAAGAAGCTGATTAAAGAACAAGCCTTGCTTCAACAAGAAGCAAAGTACAATGCCCTAAGCCAAATTGAAGCTTTAGTCAGAGAGCGCTCCCTTTCCCAGATTATTTACACTGATGGATCCTTGAATCAGTCCCAAGGTGCAGCTGGCAGTGCAGTTGTTGTGACAGAGAGAGATGGTTCCGTCTCCCACGAGTGTGGAGCGCGTCTAAGTAACTGGGCCTCCACTCTTCAAACTGAATTGGTTGCCATAATCCTTGCACTCGAGCGCGTATATGAATCCAAAGTTGACACGCTAATTGTAAGTGACTCCTTGTCATCCTTGACTGCCCTCAGCTCCCTAAGGCATAACTGTGACGTGCTTATCTCTGAAGCTAGACACAGATATAATGAAATAATCAATGATGGCGTCAGAGTCTGTCTCCTGTGGATTCCTTCCCATATTGGTCTCGGAATGCATGATAGAACTGATGAGTTGGCCAAGATTTTTGCTCGTAAAGAGGGAATTAATTACCATCTTGGACTGCCTTTGAGCAGCCTGAGGGCTGCTCAAAGGCTGCTGCTTAATATTCCGGGAACATCAACAAAATCTCGTAGACTTGAGGCAAAGTGAAATTCACACCAGTTCCTCCCTCTATCATCATTCTATTATGCAGGAAGAACCGCACGTCTATGGGTCATCCAATAAGGTTAGTACACTTCTAGATGTTATCACTGCTAGGCTTAGGCTCAGCTACAAGTACCTTTGGGAGTTTGTAACATCTGTTGATGTACATTTGACTAAGTGTAAACTCTGTCAACAGAACTATTCGCATACTTTGCGTCATTATCTAATGAAATGTGAAAAAAATCGCGGAATTCAGAGATAACATCATCAATGGAGTCCAAGAAATGTGTAAGTTCTTCACTCATAATGATGTACTCCCGGGAATCTTAGCGAAGTATCCAAAATTTGCTTACTGTAGGTAATGCATGCACATGACTATCAAGCTGCTGCCCAGATGGGTGGGTGTGGAGAAATACTAGTAATTGTGTGACTCACCATAAATGTAAAGTGCCTTGTATAGTAACTGCTGTGAACCTTTTGTTGAATCACTTGTGATACAAAAGATTATTGATGTGTGTATTTGTGTAGGTGATTGCATATGTATGTAATATATATATACGTACTCACCTAATTGTGCTTGCGGGGGTTGAGCTCTGGCTTTTTGGTCCGCCTCTCAACCGTCAATCAACAGGTGTACAGGTTCCTGAGCCTATTGGGCTCTATCATATCTACACTTGAAACTGTATGGAGTCAGCCTCCACCACATCACTTCCTAATGCATTCCATTTGTCAACCACTCTGACACTAAAAAAGTTCTTTCAAATATCTCTGTGGCTCATTTTAGCACTCAGTTTCCACCTCTGTCCCTTAGTGTGTGTGCCCTCTTGTGTTAAATAGACTGTCTTTATCTACCCTATCGATTCCTTTGAGAATTTTGAATGTGGTGATCATGTCCCCTCTAACTCTTCTGTCTTCCAACGAAGTGAGGTTTAATTCCCGTAGTCTCTCTTTGTAGCTCATACCTCTCAGCTCGGGTACTATTCTGGTGGCAAACCTTTGAACCTTTTCCAGTTTAGTCTTATGCTTGACTAGATATGGACTGGAGTCGCATACTCCAGGATTGGTTTGACATATGTGGTATATAATGTTCTGAAAGATTCCTTACACAAGTTTCTAAAGGCCGTTCTTATGTTAGCCAACCTGGCATATGCTGCTGATGTTATCCTCTTAATATGAGCTTTAGGGGTCAGGTCTGGTGTGATATCAACCCCCAGGTCTTTCTCTCTCTCTGACTCTTGAAGTATTTCATCTCTCAAATGATACCTTGTATCTGGTCTCCTACTCCCTACCCCTATCTTCATTACATTACATTTGCTTGGGTTAAACTCTAACAACCATTTGTTCGACCATTCCTGCAACTTGTCCAGGTCTTCTTGAAGCCTCAAGCTGTCCTCCTCTGTCTTAATCCTTCTCAAAATTTTGGCGTTGTCGGCAAACATTGAGAGGAATGAGTCTATACCCTCTGGGAGATCATTTACGTATATCAGAAACAGGATGGGTGCGAGTACAGAGCCCTGTGGGACTCTACTAGTGACCTCACGCCAATCTGAGGTCTCACCCCTCACTGTAACTCTCTGCTTCCCACTGCTTAGGCACTCCCTTATCCACTGGAGCGCCCTACCAGTTACTCCTGCCTGTTTTTCCAGCTTATGCATCAACCTTTTATGGGGTACTGTGTCAAAGGCTTTCCGACAGTCCAAAAAAATGCAGTCCGCCCATCCTTCTCTTTCTTGCTTAATCTTTGTCACCTGATCGTAAAATTGTATTAAGTCTGTAAGGCAAGATTTACCCTCCCTTAACCCATGTTCATGGGATGTCACGAAGTCCCTTCTCTCCAGATGAGTTACTAGGTTTTTTCTACAATTTTCTCCATCACCTTGCATGTCACTCTTTTTGTATATTTGGACTACATTAGCCGTCTTCCATATTTCTGGTAGGACTCCCGTTTCCAGTGACCTACTATACACTATGGAGAGTGGCAAACAAAGTGCTCCTGCACACTCTTTCAATACCCATGGTGAGTAAGTAAGAAATTATCAAAAGAAGGCACCAAACCGAGAAGGCTATGTAGCACCATCAAATGTGCGGAATAATCAGAGGGCACTAAATATCACCAAGGATGCCAGTACGAGAACAAAAACACATAAGGCGAACGATATGAAAAATATCCGAGTCACCAAGAATTCTATCAAGGGACAAGTGACCACGAGGGGCGGTCGGAAAGCAAGACACACGCTCGTCCCGGAAGTCAGGACATTCAAGAAGGACTTGCATGATGCAATTAGAACAATAAGGAGCAGGGCGGCGCTCCATCAAGTGACCATGGGTTAAGCGAGTATGGCCAATATGCAACCTCGCCAGAGCAGTTTCCCACCGCCGGTTACGGTGGCAGGAAGATGGCCACGAGGAAACAACATTTAAGAGTACGGAGTTTGTTACCAGTAACAGACGACCATGAAGCCTGCCAATGGGAAAGGATGGAGGAATGGATAACCGGGTAAAAGTCAGAAAAGGGAATACCTTTACGAGAGACGGGACAAGAGCGGACAGTTTCCTTGGCGGCAGCATCCGCACGCTCATTTAAAGACACACCAATATGGCTGGGAACCCAACAAAACTCAACCAACTTAAACATACTGTGAACAAGAAACAGCCAATGCTGGATCTCGACAACTACTGGATGAACCAGATTAAAGGACCCGAGAGCCATGAGGGCACTATGAGAGTCAACAACAACCACAAAGGAAGACTGACAACGAGAAAGCAGGAGACGAAGAACATAGAGAATAGCATAAAGCTCCGATGTAAAGATGCTAGTCTCCGGAGGTAAGCGACACATATAAGTGCGATCAGGAAAAACAACAGAGTAGCCAACACCGTCCACAGACTTAGACCCATTGGTGAAGACAGAAACGGAGCGGGAGTGAGAAGAAAAGTGCTCAAAGAAAAGGCGTTTTAGAACCGTAGGAGGGGTAAAAGCTTTAGTGACGCGGGTCAAGGATGTACAAAACTGCGGAAGGGGGCCTCTCCACGAGGGCAAAGAAGGAACAACATGGGGAGAAACATTAGAAACACGAACGGAAAGAGAATCCTGTAAGTGAGATAACCGGACAGAAAGAGGGAGGTGGTGAAGAGGAACAGGAACCGCAGGAGGGGTGAAAGTTAAAGCACGACAGAGGCGAGAGGAAGGATGTTGCAAGGATCGCGCAAGATAGCAAGACAGTAGTGATCACGGCGGTCCTGGAGAGACAGGAAGCCAGTGTCAACATACAAGCTAAGGACGGGAGTCGAACGGAAGGCACCAGAACTGAGGCGCAGCCCAGTATGGTGCAAAGCATCAAGATGGGGAAGAGCAGAAGGAGAAGCAGAAGAGTAAGCAGGGCAACCATAATCGAGCTTAGACAGGACGAGAGAGGAATGCAAAGCAAGGAGAGTGCGCCTATCCGCTCCCCAAGAAGTATGGGAAAATACTTGAAGGAGGGTAAGGGCCTTAGAGCACTCAACACGGAGGTAAGAGATATGGGGAGACCAAGACAAACGCCGCCGCTCGGGTTCTCGTAAGGTGCATTTTTGGGTCATTTTATGCGGCCTGCAGTTGCGTTGGGTGACTTCCCCTCCTCCTGAAGGCTGGCGGGGCAGGCCTCTTTTCTTGCGCTCTGTCAAGTCATCTTGGAGTGGGTTCGCTAGGGTGTAGTTGAAACAACTTCATCTCCAAGGTGGGTTTCCTGCCTGTTTCTGGTCCCAAAATGGGACTGGCCCTCCTTTCGGTTTTTTGGCCCTCCTTTCGGATGACTACTCTGTTCCCAGGTCCATCTTCTGTTGGGGCCGGGCACTTGGATGGTGTCTATGGACCTTGAGAATGCGTATTGGCACGTTCCAATTCGTCCAGGGTTCAAGGACTGGCTCAGTTTTGTTGTGGGGTGTCAAGGTTACCGCTTTCATTACCTTCCTTTCGGTTTGAATCTGGTTCCTCGTGTTTTTACACGCCTTACTCGGGTCGTGCTGGCCCGCTTGCATCTGTTAGGTGTTTGGGTTTTGCCTACCTCGACGACTGGCTTGTTTAGCCTCCCAGCCAGTCCGCATGTCGGCTCGCCAGGGATTTGGTTATACCTGGTGTGAGGAGATGTAGAATCTCCTCAGCTAGTTTTCCTAGTTTCTAGAATAGGCTAGTCGCTCTAGGGACTCTAGAAACTGAAGCTTTCAAATTTACATATACTTGTTGGGTGTCATATGAAAGCTTATGTTAAATGCTGTCAGTTAAAACTAATTAGAGGTCTGTGATTGCTCTGTAGAGAGAATTACAGCAAAATTTGCCTGTTCTGTGAAACAGAGAGATGGTAGTATAACACAAAAACCGTTACGGGTGGGGGGGGGGAACGTTGCCTTTCCCCACCAAGGGAGACGTTGAGACGTTGTGTTAGGCCTCACCCTCCTTGTGACGTCACGCCACGCCACAGGCGAGGGGCACTTGTGATTGGTCTAGACACCTCTGCTCCTATGCCGAGTTTTGGCGCGAAGAGCTGTTATTGGAAGCGGCATGAGGAACAGTGCCGGCTTCCTGCTGATTGGTCAAGACAAGGTAGGGGGAGAAATATGGGAATGTGAGTCTCTCTAGCCCGCCAACAGTTTAGTTTGAATTGGGCAGCAAGGGTGTGAAGAGTGTCCAGGTGGGGGTGGCGGGCCTGCCACCCCCACCACCGTTATCGCTCCTGTCGTTCAGTTTATTCATATTGCATGGCACTCCAGCCACCCTGGGTGTGTCGAAGCCCAAATTCGCGAGAAACTGGGACCGATAAATGCAGGACAGCCTCAGAGACAGTGATCACCTATGGGGTAGGTGACGCCGGGCAGTGTCACCCCTGTCACCCCAGTGTAAGAGCGAGTCATGCTCTGGTATGATGGGTTGTTAGTGATTCCCCATCCATGTGTGTATGCCACGCGGCCACCCAGGCCGCCCTCTGGCCGCCCGCGGCCACCCGCCGCCCGCGGCCACCCGCCGCCCGCGGCCACCCGCCGCCCGCGGCCACCCGCCGCCCGCGGCCACCCGCCGCCCGCGGCCACCCGCCGCCCGCGGCCACCCGCCGCCCGCGGCCACCCGTCGCCCGCGGCCACCGGCCGCCACGGCCAGCACCCACCCACCTTACCCCGCGCGCGCGCAGCCCGGGTGGGGTGGGGTGCTGTGACGTCACGCGCCACCCGTGGCCACCCTCCTGAAGGCCACGCAGTGGCCACATGTTGGCCACCACCTTTGGCCACCCCCTTGGCCACCTTCCCAGGACAGCCTAAGGCCACATCTTGTCGACGCACGAGGAGCAAGCTAAGTGTTGACAGCCAGGTGGTAAGGACCTGAGAAATGAGAAAATTGTGTGGACGGAAACGTGAGTACTTTAACAGTGTATAACAGGGTCTCGGTTATAAGAGAATAAGAGAAAAGTTGTGTGGGCCCCTAGCCCGGCCAGGCTAGGGAAGTAGCTGAGACACCCGTCTGTGGCACGCCCAGGTGACTGTGGGGCAGTACCTGGAGAGGGAAATTGTCACAGTAAATCATGTAGTGATATAATTGTACATCTGTAGAGATGTTGTGTGTAGACTGACTAGAGTATGGGACCAGTCAGTGTAGAAAATCATCGTATAAATGATCCAGTCTGGCGATTCTGTATAATCGTTCAGCCTTGGTTAGTGCCATGGTACCTCATTATGTAATTAGGCCAGGGTAGAGTTAATTAAGCAGGCCCGTGGGGCAGGGTTATTAGTGGATATCCTGAGGTCTGTATATATCACCTGTTGATTAATTACATTGTTTATGGAGGCCATTTCCTTATGTTTCATTTGCATGTTGCATGTATGATGTTGTGTGGTGAGTCAGTAGATGTGATCGCTGACTGATTGCCTAATGGTGTCATTAGCATGGGGGGCATGCTGACGGTATCATTATGTGCAGGTTTGTGCAGTGTTATCAGGTATACGTTATTACTGTCCTAGGAACTGTGTTGAGGATTTAAGGGGACCCTTTGAGTATTCAGGGAAATTCTCAGTCACTTAATGAGAGCGAGCAATTAGTTAATTTGCCTAATTATGGGAGAATTAGTGTCAGCTGTCCGCGTAGAGCGACGGTGTCTTATATTAACGTAAATTGTCTTGCTGAAGCAACCGGGATCGGGCGATCTTTTGCAACGTTTGCAAGATTAGAGGGACAGTAAGATTGGTATACCTTGAGTGTTGCAAAACCGTGTGTCACTACTGTGTGGGCATAGTAATTAACGAGTTGCAGTAGTCGCAACCGTATGTGGGCAGTGCTATTTTATGTTGTGCATGCCATTATGTGTGTGACCTATGTAACCTTAGGGTTACTTTGTTTCTTTAAGTTGTGTTGAGAACTTGAGGATTCAGTGAGTTAATTAGGGGTAATTAACTGGACAAGGGGGGTGCACACTTGAAGTTGTTGAATGAGTGAGTGCTGTTATGGGAGAACAGTGTTGAACTTGAGCTTGTGGGAATACGTTTCCGGTGCAATTAATTAATTGCACCGGAATGCTAATTATGTAATTAGCATTCTCATCATGAATTCACGTAGTGGGAGAGGATCTGTCAGAGTCTGTCAGTGATAGTGTTAACGTCAGTTGCTCGAGACTAACTGCCTTTCGGGGTTAGGGCAATTAGTGGCTCATGATAATTAGTGGAGTAATTAACGTCTGGAGTCTTGAAGACTCAGATGACTCGGTAAAGCGAGGTCATGGGGTTAGCATAATACGTTATATTAATCATATTCTGTCTGGTGACAGTGGATTAAGTTGCACTCATTGTTAATTAGTAATTAACTCCTCTTCCGTGAATTCACAGTGCCTGATGAGACCTGCTTAGGCAGTGCGGAGTGAGACGTATTTATGTATGATTAATTATCGGTCCTGGTGACAGTTAATTAATTGCTCGAGGTTATTAGGGTAATTAGCACTCATTAATAATAAAAGTAATTAATGATACACAGACTGTTGAGAAGCCACCCACTTGGGGTAGGCTTAGTTAACGTAACTCAATTGGGATGTAATTAGTGGTCCGTTTGACCTTAATTAAGAATTACTCACTGAATACTTGCAAGGAGTCAAGTGTGATGTAATTTA
>WNGS01159612.1:10850897-10863294 GCA_020271785.1 Procambarus virginalis
TACAATTACATTTGCTTGGGTTAAACTCTAACAACCATTTGTTCGACCATTCCTGCAACTTGTCCAGGTCTTCTTGAAGCCTCAAGCTGTCCTCCTCTGTCTTAATCCTTCTCAAAATTTTGGCGTTGTCGGCAAACATTGAAAGGATTGAGTCTATACCCTCTGGGAGATCATTTACGTATATCAGAAACAGGATGGGTGCGAGTACAGAGCCCTGTGGGACTCTACTAGTGACCTCACGCCAATCTGAGGTCTCACCCCTCACTGTAACTCTCTGCTTCCTACTGCTTAGGCACTCCCTTATCCACTGGAGCGCCCTACCAGTTACTCCTGCCTGTTTTTCCAGCTTATGCATCAACCTTTTATGGGGTACTGTGTCAAAGGCTTTCTGACAGTACAAAAAAATGCAGTCCGCCCATCCTTCTCTTTCTTGCTTAATCTTTGTCACCTGATCGTAAAATTGTATTAAGTCTGTAAGGCAAGATTTACCCTCCCTTAACCCATGTTCATGGGATGTCACGAAGTCCCTTCTCTCCAGATGAGTTACTAGTTTTTTTCTACAATTTTCTCCATCACCTTGCATGTCACTCTTTTTGTATATTTGGACTACATTAGCCGTCTTCCATATTTCTGGTAGGACTCCCGTTTCCAGTGACCTACTATACACTATGGAGAGTGGCAAACAAAGTGCTCCTGCACACTCTTTCAATACCCATGGTGAGTAAGTAAGAAATTATCAAAAGAAGGCACCAAACGAGAAGGCTATGTAGCACCATCAAATGTGCGGAATAATCAGAGGGCACTAAATATCACCAAGGATGCCAGTACGAGAACAAAAACACATAAGGCGAACGATATGAAAAATATCCGAGTCACCAAGAATTCTATCAAGGGACAAGTGACCACGAGGGGCGGTCGGAAAGCAAGACACACTCGCGTCCCGGAAGTCAGGACATTCAAGAGGACTTGCATGACTGTAAGAGGGACATGCAATTAGAACAATAAGGAGACAGGGCGGCGCTCCATCAAGTGACCATGGTTTAAGCGAGTATGGCCAATATGCAACCTCGCCAGAGCAGTTTCCCACCGCCGGTTACGGTGGCAGGAAGATGGCCACGAGAAACAACATTTAAGAGTACGGAGTTTGTTACCAGTAACAGACGACCATGAAGCCTGCCAATGGGAAAGGATGGAGGAATGGATAACCGGGTAAAAGTCAGAAAAGGGAATACCTTTACGAGTGACGGGACAAGAGCGGACAGTTTCCTTGGCGGCAGCATCCGCACGCTCATTTAAAGACACACCAATATGGCTGGGAACCCAACAAAACTCAACCAACTTAAACATACTGTGAACAAGAAACAGCCAATGCTGGATCTCGACAACTACTGGATGAACCAGATTAAGGACCCGAGAGCCATGAGGGCACTATGAGAGTCAACAACAACCACAAAGGAAGACTGACAACGAGAAAGCAGGAGACGAAGAACATAGAGAATAGCATAAAGCTCCGATGTAAAGATGCTAGTCTCCGGAGGTAAGCGACACATATAAGTGCGATCAGGAAAAACAACAGAGTAGCCAACACCGTCCACAGACTTAGACCCATTGGTGAAGACAGAAACGGAGCGGGAGTGAGAAGAAAAGTGCTCAAAAAAGGCGTTTTAGAACCGTAGGAGGGTAAAAGCTTTAGTGACGCGGGTCAAGGATGTACAAAACTGCGGAAGGGGGCCTCTCCACGAGGGCAAAGAAGGAACAACATGGGAGAAACATTAGAAACACGAACGGAAAGAGAATCCTGTAAGTGAGATAACCGGACAGAAAGAGGGAGGTGGTGAAGAGGAACAGGAACCGCAGGAGGGTGAAAGTTAAAGCACGACAGAGGCGAGAGGAAGGATGTTGCAAGGATCGCGCAAGATAGCAAGACAGTAGTGATCACGGCGGTCCTGGAGAGACAGGAAGCCAGTGTCAACATACAAGCTAAGGACGGAGTCGAACGGAAGGCACCAGAACTGAGGCGCAGCCCAGTATGGTGCAAAGCATCAAGAGGGGAAGAGCAGAAGGAGAAGCAGAAGAGTAAGCAGGGCAACCATAATCGAGCTTAGACAGGACGAGAGAGGAATGCAAAGCAAGGAGAGTGCGCCTATCCGCTCCCCAAGAAGTATGGGAAAATACTTGAAGGAGGGTAAGGGCCTTAGAGCACTCAACACGGAGGTAAGATATGGGGAGACCAAGACAAACCCGCCGCTCGGGTTCTCGTATTTGCATTGGGCCTTTTGCAGGTCGTCCCAGTGACAGGGCAATGGGGGGGGGAAACTCGCTGTTTGCTTGTGCCTGGTACCATGATTTGTGTTTTTTTTTGGGTCATTTTATGCGGCCTGCAGTTGCGTTGGGTGACTTCTCCTCCTCCTGAAGGCTGGCGGGGCAGGCCTCTTTTCTTGCGCTCTGTCAAGTCATCTTGGAGTGGGTTCGCTAGGGTGTAGTTGAAACAACTTCATCTCTAAGGTGGGTTTCCTGCCTGTTTCTGGTCCCAAAATGGGACTGGCCCTCCTTTCGGTTTTTTGGCCCTCCTTTCGGATGACTACTCTGTTCCCAGGTCCATCTTCTGTTGGGGCCGGGCACTTGGATGGTGTCTATGGACCTTGAGAATGCGTATTGGCACGTCCCAATTCGTCCAGGGTTCAAGGACTGGCTCAGTTTTGTTGTGGGGTGTCAAGGTTACCGCTTTCATTACCTTCCTTTCGGTTTGAATCTGGTTCCTCGTGTTTTTACACGCCTTACTCGGGTCGTGCTGGCCCGCTTGCGTCTGTTAGGTGTTTGGGTTTTGCCTACCTCGACGACTGGCTTGTTTAGCCTCCCAGCCAGTCCGCATGTCGGCTCGCCAGGGATTTGGTTATACCTGGTTGATACCTGGTTGATACCTGGTTGATGGGGTTCTGGGAGTTCTTCTACTCCCCAAGCCCGGCCCGAGGCCAGACTTGACTTGTGAGAGTTTGGTCCACCAGGCTGTTGCTTGGAGCGGCCCGCAGGCCCACATACCCACCACAGCCCGGTTGGTCCGGCACTCCTTGAAGGAAACAATCTAGTTTCCTCTTGAAGATGTCCACGGTTGTTTCTGTAATATTTCTGATGCTCGCTGGTAGGACGTTGAACAACCGTGGACCTCTGATGTTCACACAGTGTTCTCTGATTGTGCCCATGGCACCTCTGCTCTTCACTGGTTCTATTCTGCATTTTCTTCCATGTCGTTCACTCCAGTATGTTGTTATTTTACTGTGCAGATTTGGGACCTGTCCCTCCAGTATTTTCCATGTGTATATTATTTGGTATCTCTCTCGTCTCCTTTCTAGTGAGTACATTTGGAGAGCTTTGAGACGATCCCAATAATTTAAGTGCTTTATCTCATCTATGCATGCCGTATATGTTCTCTGTATTCCCTCAATTTCAGCAATCTCTCCTGCTCTGAAGGGGGAAGTGAGTACTGAGCAGTACTCAAGTTCTTTCCCAGCTCGCCGGGTTCAGGTTCTCGGTGAACTGCCGGAAGTCTTGTCTGGTTCTCGCTCAGGTTCGATCTTGGCTGGGTCTTGTGTGGAACGCTCGGACCACTTCCTTGTCTTTTCCTCTGGCGGCTTTGCTTCGCCCGCATTCCTGCCTTCGTCTGTTTCTGAGGGGCTCCCAGGTCATGCGGTGGTTGCTCGAGGGTTTGTGCGGAAGCCTGAACTTTGCCATGATGGTCTACTCGCCGGGTCGGGTATGACAATGTCAGCTCTTCTGGTCCTTCGGGGACGTCCCTTCCACCTCTCTTGCGACCGCTGGGTTCGGCCTCCAGGGGCTTAGCTGTTCTGTGTCGCCGGCTTCCTCTTCAGGTTTTTCAGGGTTCAGTGCCTTGGCGCCTTCCCAAGCTCTTGCTCAATTTGTTCACAGATGCATCGTCTCTTGGCTGGGGCTGTGTGACTAGTGCTCACCAGGCCAGCCAGGGACAGTAGGGTCCGTCCTTCTGTCGGACTCACAGCATGGTGTGGGAGTTCGCGGCTATGTGGCTGTCACTCCGGAGGGTTCAGGTCGCTCGCGGATCAATGATCCGGTTCCATTCAGATTGATCCCTGATGGCTCATTGCCTGAACCGAGGGGATTCGATGCAGTCCTTGGCTCTTTAGGGCTGGTCGCTTCAGGTGACTCGTCTGCAGAGTTCTTGTGGTTTGGCTTTCCTGGTGGTTCGTGTTCGGGAGGTGTCCAGTGTCTTGACGGATGGCCTGTTCCAGTTCATTCCCCTGTCCACAAGATGGACGGTCGACACCAACTCATTCAGTTGGCTCTGCTGGATGTTTGGGCCTCCAGAAGTGGATCTCTTCACGTCGGCGTGGTCGAGGCGTCTCCCAGTATACGTGACGCCCTTTCCCACCTACGAGGCAGTCGGAGTCTATGCCTTCAGGCAGAACTGGGTGAAGTGGGGGTTACCTTTACCTCTTTTTCCAGTTTAGCTGTTACTCCAGGTCCTGGCTCGCTTGGAGACTTACCAGGAGAGAGTTGTCCTTCTGGCTCCTTGGTGGTCAGCCCAGCCTTGGTTTCAGGTGCTGCTTGCTCGGTGTCTGACCCCCAAGGGTCTTCCCTTGGCTCCACCTCTTTCAGCAGATCGGTCCAGTCCGTTATGTGGCCGGTCGTTCTCCTCCTCGAATCTTTGCGTCTGGAGTTTCTGACTTAAGTCTATCATCACTTGTATGGGGCGCAGGTGGATTCATTTTTGGTCTCCCACCTGTGTGCTTCATCTCGGCGGCAGTATGAAGTTTTGCTGTAGTATTATTCAATAGAGTGTAGTGTGATATATTTATATAATAAAATGAGTGAATCATCGCTGCACTCAAAAATATGGTGTGCATATTGTTGATTCAATTATGTTCATCAAACAGTGAACAAATACTTTGTCGGTTATTACACTTTATACACACAGGTTACATATAAGTATCTGCATGTTTTGTTCACCATAAAGAACCACTAAGTTGCTATTATGAGTCAAAAGTAACGAGGACTGACCACCACATTCCAGCCAGCCACTCACTCCTTCCCTCAACACCTCACTCACCCACATTCTCCTCCCACCATACTGTTTATGCTTTTATTCACTATATACAGACGTTATAAATAAGTATCTACATTCGTGTTCACCATAACGAACCACTAAGTTGGTATACTGAGTGGCAGTGGCAGCCCGCCACTGGCTAGCTGCTACTTCCTCCCTCCCTCAAGTCACCTGACTCACCCACATTCTCCTCCCACAATACTGTTTTTGCTTTTATTCACTATATACAGACGCTATATATAAGTATCTACATTCGTGTTCACCATAACGAACCACTAAGTTGGTATGCTGAGTAGCAGTGGCAGTGGCAGCCAGTGGCGGCCCGCCACTGGCTGCCACTCCCTCCCTCCCTCACCTCACCTGACTTGCCACCATTCTCCTCCCACCATACTGTTTTTGCTTTTATATACAGATGTTATATATAAGTACAGTATTTACATGTTTTGTTCACCATAACTGTACATCTAAGCTTGTATGGTGAGTAAAGGCACAAAGACGTAGGACCTCACACAGTCAGCTGGTGGCTGCCGCCGTCAAGGCCAAACGCACCAATATTTCTCCTCCAACAATACTGTTTGTGGTGTTATTATGCTATATACACACAATATATATAAATATTTACCTGTTTTATTCACCATACTGTACTTGTATAAGTAAACTGGTATGGTGCCCAAAGACCATCGTGGTCACCAGTAAACAACATGATAAGTCGTGCAGACGACGCCACCGCCCTCACCAAAGTGGCGGCTCCCAACCTACTCCTCTTGCTGTTTATACCCTCAATACACACGTTATATATAAGTATCTACATTTGTGTTCACCATAGCGAACCACTAAGCTGGTATGGTGAGTGCAGTCAATAAAAGGTGGCCACACACAGTCAGAAGACAGCGCCACTACCCTCCCCTCCCACAGCATTACTCCTCCCAACATGGAGCACAGCGCTAAATATCACCACAATCCTGCTATTATCAGAACCCTGGTCAGTTTTATCACAGTCAGGGGTCTTCTGTAATAATATCATCGCTACATAATAGCATGAACAAGTATATTATGGCATTTTTAGGCAATGCTGTGGTCACAAGCTGAACAGCAGTGCTGTGAGCTCATGCTGCGTGCGTCAGGCTTGGTAGCTCACTCAATACTGAGGCCCCTAACACCTGGGAATTTGGCCCACGATTAAAAAAAAAAATGGCGTCTGCTTACAAGAGCCCTGATGAAGGTGTGGTGAACCCCGTGTATCCACGGGCCGTTTAAATCTTGCATAGTACTCCAAAGCATCATATGATGCAATGTGCAATTTAAGTGTTAATGATCTCTTGTTTTTGCTGTATGGTCATCCTCACAGTTGTTTTCTTAGGTTGAGCTTTACAACAGACTTTCTTAGGACCCATGGCATGATATATAATAATTACTTTTATGTTCAGAAACTAAAAAAGGCCCCAAAACAATGAAATTTTCACAAAGAATTCAAGCGCAGTCATTACCTTGGCAGGACGCTGGTAAACTGAGGCAAACAACGAGTACCGATTCCCATGTTTTGAAGAAATTGAGCTAGAGTACCGAAAAATTCGAAAATGGGGGCACGCTAAAACCAAGGTTCCACTGTATTAGCACTCTTACCTGTGTAAGAGTTTTGTAATTACCTAAGTGTAGTTACAGGATGAGAGCTATGCTCGTGGTGTCCTGTCTTCCCAGCACTAAAAGTATTATTCTCATTGAGTTTGAACTTGCGACTTCAAAAACACCGGCCACACACCTAACAACCCAGCCACCATAGAGTTAATAAATTGGGTTTGATCTGCGGACATGTGAGGCCGCGGAGGACGCTTCCACACCTGGACTACTGCGGCTCCTAAGGAGATACAGTTTTCTTGGTCTGGACCTGCGGACTGTGAGGCCACAGAGGACGCTCCCACACCTGGACTATTGCGTCACCTAATCAAACTTCATGACATGGGCTCGAGCTGACGACAGTCCGGCCACCGGCGGCAGATCCCACTCTGAGGCCATGACTCTTCCTAACAATAAGAGGCTCGACCTGGTGACCGTCAGGACTCTGGCGGTCGTCCCGACAACCTCGTTATGACTCTTCCTACCGTCGTTGTGTAACTTGTCGGCTGTTCTAGCTGCTCTGGCTATGGTCTCCTGTTTTTCAAGTAATGTTTTGCCTTTGAGTCGTGCCACTGGTTATATTTCTCTGGTTTCTTTGTGGTTCGCTCTGGATTCTATGTTCCAGGGCTCATGTTTCTCAGGTTGTCTGCAGTGACATGTTCTAGCCAGCCTGCAGCCTTCTAATTTAACTTGTGCATTTGATGTGCTTCTGTATGCCGATCTTTTGGCACTCTTTGCTCCTCATTCTTGGGCCATTCTTCGGGCACGGGGATTTTTGGGATCACACAGGGTCCCAGCAGCCAGGTGTCTTGTGGGTGTTCCCTGTCTTTTGCAGCTTTGTGTGGTCTTGGGTGGTGGCCGTTGGTCTTTTTTTTTTTATCTTGTTCTTTACTGTTCTTCCCCTCACTGGTGTGTGCCCTCTCATTCTCCTCCATGTGTAGTTAACTTTAGGGAACCTCATAGGGCTTCTCCCAGGGAACCAGTGTTGAATGTAATGAAACACCAAAAGAATCGACTTGAGAATGGTCCAGGACAGACCGAAACGTCGTCGTCCCTTCACCTTCTAGCGTGTGCTCTGGTCAACATTAGCCACGTTATTGTGACTCATCGCCTTCACATGAAACACCAATTTCTGAGTGAGCCCCCAAGGCTCCCTGACACCCTTCCTCCCTGCGTTTGTTGGCTTTTCTCAATCAAGACATGGCTGATGGCTGCCCGGCTTATCTGGGCCAGTTCCCTCCCCCCCTTCCAATGAGGGGGGGGGTTGGAGCAAATGAGTGGGGGCTAGTTGGATGAAGTTTTGGTTGTTTCTTCGTATGGGAGTTCTTTTTGCCTTCCCTGGTTGATGGCAAGATGACAAACTTTAAATGTAAAGTGTTCATGTGCCATTGCTCCCTGTGCCTCTCTGAGGGGGGGTCAGGTTCTGGCTGGTGGTCCCCGGTAGGCATACAAGAATTCTGCGAGTGACGACTCGCAGAAGTGCCATACTCCAAGTAGTATTGCACTTCACCAGTATAGATAGCTTCAGGGACCCTCCGGGGCTCACCCAGAAACTGTTGTTTCATTACACTCAACACTAGTTTTCTGTGGGAAGCTCTGTTGGCTCCCTGAAGCTAGCTTACTGATTAAGTGCCACATTACGTACTTGGAGTCATGAGTCGCAGAGTTCTTGTATTCCTACTGGAGACCATGAGCCAGAACCTGGCCCCTCTCAGAGAGGCACAGGGAGCAATGGCACCGGAACACTTTACATTTAAAGTTTATCATCTTGCCAGCGACCAGGGAAGGCACCCATTTAGGTAGGTGAATCAAAACAGACTACTGTTGGTTGAAAATGTGACTTATGCCCTCAAAATAGCACAGAAACGTCCCCCCCCCATAAAAGATACAAACAAGTTAAACTTTATCCAACCAGCCCCTGCTCATTAGCTTCAACCCCAGGGAAGGAGAAGGAGTGGGTCTGGATGACCCTGGCCACCACCAGTCAGTTCTTGACTGATGTGCCTGATGGTCAGTGGTCGCTCTGCCCACGATTCCCTGCTTTTTTGGGGTGTTTTGCTTTGTGAGGCTGTTCCTACACTTTTTGTGTGTATTGGCCAGGATTTGAAGTGTACTAAAGCTGCATTTTCTTTTTCTTTGTTGGTTATTGTAGAGTCTGACAGGGTTGCTTTGTCCTTCCTCTCTTGCCTTTTTCTGGATCGGCATCTCATGCTGAATGCTGTTGCTCCTTAACTTTAGGTGCTGGCGGAGCTGATTCAGCCTGCATGCGGGTTGGATGTCACTTCCACAAGCTTTCTCGTACATTTTTTCACCTCAGGCCTGCTCATGCGCCGCCTGAGCCTGCTTTGTCTTTGGACCACGTTCTTTCTTTTCTTTCATCACCTCGGTTTGTGGTGGCCCCTTTAGTTTGTGATTGTTTATGGAAGGCCTTGTTTTTGTTAGCTTTGGTCTCTGGTTGTCGTGTCGAAGAGCTTCATGCCCTTCTCCAGTACTGGGGGTTTTGTTTCTTTGGTCCTGGTGGTTGTTTTGTTCGGTTGCAGCCTGCCCCTTCTTTTCTGACGAAGAATGAGATGGCGGGCTTGCGGAGGAGTCCTTTGTTTGTGGATGCTTGGTTGGTTCAGCCGGGGGAGCTAGAGATCTAGAATTTCAGGATTGAATGTAATGAAATGCCTCTTTCTTGTGGGTCCCTTGGTGATTCTTGTTCCTTTTTCGTGGTATTCAGAAGAGGTTGTATTGACGACATGTAACATTTCGAGCGGGAAGATCGTGCCTCTCACAGCTACTTGAGCACTACGATAAAGTCACTGAGGCATTAGAAGAAAAACAGAATGCTGATGTGATATACACGGACTTCGCAAAGGCTTTCGATAAATGTGACCATGGCGTGATAGCACACAAAATGAAGTCAATGGGAATAACCGGTAAAGTAGGACGCTGGATACTCAGTTTTCTGTCAAACAGGACTCAGCGAGTAACGGTCAACCATATAAAATCTAGTCCAAGTGCAGTTAAAAGCTCTGTACCTCAGGGTACAGTCCTTGCACCGCTGCTTTTCCTTATTCTCATATCAGATATAGACAAAAATACAAGTCACAGCTTCGTATCATCCTTTGCAGACGACACAAAAATCAGTATGAAAATTACCTCGGCTGAAGACATTGAAAAACTTCAAGCTGATATTAATAAAGTTTTCGACTGGGCATCAGAAAATAATATGATGTTTAACAGTGACAAATTCCAGGTACTCAGGTACGGTAAAAATGAGGACCTTAAACATAATACAGGGTACAAAACACAATCAAATGTGCCCATAGTAGGAAAACAGCATGTAAAGGATTTGGGAATAATGATGTCTGACGACCTAACGTTTAGGGAGCATAACCAAGCAAATATTGCGACAGCCAGAAAAATGATAGGATGGATTACGAGAACTTTCAAATCCAGGGATCCCATCACAATGCTTGTACTCTTCAAGTCACTTGTGCTGTCCCGTCTTGAGTACTGTTCAGTACTCACTTCCCCCTTCAGAGCAGGAGAGATTGCTGAAATAGAGGGAATACAGAGAACATATACAGCACGTATAGACGCGATAAAGCACCTAAATTATTGGGATCGTCTCAAAGCTCTCCAAATGTACTCACTAGAAAGAAGACGAGAGAGATATCAAATAATATACACCTGGAAGATACTGGAGGGCCAGGTCCCAAATCTACACAGTAAAATAACAACGTACTGGAGTGAACGATATGGAAGAAAATGCAGAATAGAACCAGTGAAGAGCAGGGGTGCCATAGGCACAATCAGAGAACACTGTATAAACATCAGAGGTCCGCGGTTGTTCAACGTCCTCCCAGCAAGCATAAGAAATATTGCCGGAACAACCGTGGACATCTTCAAGAGGAAACTAGATTTATTCCTCCAGGAGTTCCGGACCAGCCGGGCTGTGGTGGGTATGTGGGCCTGCGGGCCGCTCCAAGCAACAGCCTAGTGGACCAAACTCTCACAAGTCAAGCCTGGCCTCGGGCCGGGCTTGGGGAGTAGAAGAACTCCCAGAACCCCATCAACCAGGTATCAACCAGGTAACTAAGGCAGTTGGTTAGTCGGCACGCTTAGGTGGCAGGGGCTGTTTTCTGGTGAGTCAATTATTGCTAACCTGGTCACTTGCTGCTAATGAGCATGTGCATGTTTGTGTCAGGGGTTGTTACTGCTGTCCATGCATTGCTTGTTTTGTTGCATCCTATTTTTCTGGTGATTTTCCTTTGGATTATTGAGGTAGTCTAGTACCCTGAGACTCTCCTTGCCTCTATTGAAGGGAGTCAGATTCTGGTACTGACTTTTGGTAGGTGCTTGAATCCTAGGCTTGGAGCTTATCAGGTGGTTAGCTCAGAAAGCCACCCAAGGAACCACCAGAAAGAGATGTTTCATTGCATTCATTGGTGGATTTTGTGTTGGGCTTATCTCTGTATGGGGAACAGGTGGCCAGTCTTCTGGTGTCGAATTTTTACCTGTCTTCTATTCAGCAGTATGAGGAGAATTGTTGGAACTTTGCAGTCAACTCAGTGACACTTAATGAAACAAAGATACAGACCTAACTGGCAGAACTGCATTGCCCCATTTAATATTCATGCCACCTTCTCATTGAATGTCCTGATTTTTAGTATGATCGAACATCTTGCTGTAGAAACATTCCTTTAATTTATGTATCCCTTGATAAAATCTTCTGTGAATTTGATACCTTTTGACATTGCCTCTCTCTGCTCCAGACTATTCATAGCCTGGCTGGATTTCAACAATGTTTGTACACCAGGTGTACTAGGAGCAAAATTAGTTCTGCATTATTCAGTCTCCAGTTTTCCTTGGAGTTCTGCTTCCCATAATAGTCTCCTTGGTGGATGCCATAATTCGGCCACGCTGGGACTTTACTAAGAAAGTTACTAACAAGAAAAATATATGGGAAGTCATGATGGAACTCGACTAAAATACTGTACCTTGCAAGTCAAGAAAGTCCTCAATTGAGTTATAAATGAAAGGTGACAGTCCCTATTATCTTATGCCTCATCTTGAATGTGCTTGAGTTAA
This sequence comes from Procambarus virginalis, assembly GCA_020271785.1. Taxonomy (NCBI): domain Eukaryota; kingdom Metazoa; phylum Arthropoda; class Malacostraca; order Decapoda; family Cambaridae; genus Procambarus; species Procambarus virginalis. Next base: position 10,862,668 of record WNGS01159612.1, read on the forward strand.
AGGAGTCAGTGAAAACCAGACATGTTTAGTGAGTTATTGTCACTGATGATGTCATTGAAGTATAAAACTAGGATTTTTAGTTTAGGTCTTTGACTTTTTGGTTGTCATCACCAAGAGGACGTGCTCCTTTCTTGGCAAATATTCAACCCACCTACTAAATTGCTTGTAATAGCCCAAGAAAGGTCAATTTCTCATTAATAGAAAAGTAATCTTGTGGGCTTAGGCCCCCCTCCCCGCTCGGCTTGATGCCGTGAGGGGGCTTAGTGGGCGTCTGCCGGAGTGTGATGCTCCTTAGGACAGTCCTCTGTCCTTTTCTAGCCTTGTGCTCCTGCTGCCGTCCTCTCCAATTGTGCCGAGCATCTTTTTTTCCTTTTTCTTCTGTTTCGTTTTTCTCCCCCTCTTCTCCTATCTGCTTGTCGTTTCCTGCCAACCTTTGCTTGTTTTGGATCTTTCTTTGGACTTCTTCTATTTTGACGCCCGGGTGCTTGAGGAGGCATACTCTTGCACCCGTAGAACTGTAGTACCCAACGTCTCGAGCGAGGGGACCCTTTTATTGTCAATCCCCCTTTCGTCGCTGAACCCGATCTTGACGGACTGACGGAGTGGCGTTTGTAGGGCGTATACTCA
>WNGS01159612.1:10876564-10894318 GCA_020271785.1 Procambarus virginalis
GTGCCTGTATCCATTACACGCTTGAGGCACCGTCCTCAACTTGAAGCACCGGGAGTCGTTTATCTTTTTTCCTGAGGCGAGGCGCCAAGGTTCGCTCAGGCTCCCGCCTTATGCTAACAATCTCTTGCTCGCGTGTTGCACGGGAGAAGGTAGGATGGGCCTCACCACAGTTGAGGCAGCGAGCTTGGGGAGAAGTGCACTCCGACTTAGAGTGACCTACACCCCCACACAAAGGACAGAGAGACAGTCCCAGAGCAGCGGAGGGCACCATGCCCAAACCTCCAGCACTTGTTACAAAGTCGAGGAGAAGGAATATACTCCTGGACAGAGCACCTGGCACCAGCGAGAATGACAGAGGATGGAAGGGTCCTACCATCAAAGGTGATCTTCACAACGCGAAGGGATTGACGGCGGCGACCACGAGGGGGACGAGTAACGAGTCAACTGGAGGACAGAATGGCCTTGGGCATCAAGGATATGCCGAATGTCATCGTGGCAGTCCTGCAGATTCCGAACACGGTTGCAACATGGGGCGGGAGGAGAATAGTGCCAACACTGGCATTCAACCGAGTGTTCTTAGAGACCCGAACAGGAATCTCACCAAGGCAGGATAAGGCAGCCAAGCGGGAAGCTGCATCCTGAGAAGGAGCAGCAACGACACGTGTACCAAGACGAGTGGGGTTGAAGGTGACAGACGCATCCACGGAATCAACAAGATGCCGATGGAGAGAGAAATCGTCAGGAGGCGCGGAATCAAGAGGGAGGAGATCAAAGTATTTGGCCCATGAAGCAGGACCAAACAAGGCCTGATACGCATCAGTAGAGGAAGGAAACGAGCGAATGCGGCCGTTGCGCTGACGGCGGTGAGAACCCCCTGAGAGAGAGGGGACAAAAGGCGCAGTAGTCACAACGAGAGACTTAGCCGCACCAGGGGACGAAGTGGTCACCACTGGGGGCTGGAGGCTCGACCCAACCACAGAGGAGGGAGGGGAGCTGGGGGAAGAAGTCAGGACGGTCAAAGGAGGAGCAAGGTCGGGGCCCAACGCAGCGGGAGCTACAGAGCCTGGTCTTCCAATACAGGCCGACTCGGGGGCTTGGTCGCCCACCCCACGAGCCTGAGAGGGTAAACAGGAACATTCAACGACATAAAGACGAGGAGAAAAAAATTCATTCACGAATGTGCCCCATACCCACCATGGAGCCACAATTAGAGGCAGGACACCAACAGGAAGCTATCGCCGATCATGCCGGGGCCCCTAGGGGTGCGTCGTGAGTATACGCCACAAAACGCCACTTAAGAACCGTCAGTCCGTCAAGATCGGGTTCAGCGACGAAAGGGGGATTGACAATAAAAGGGTCCCCTCGCTCGAGACGTTGGGTACTACAGTTCTACGGGTGCAAGAGTATGCCTCCTCAAGCACCCGGGCGTCAAAATAGAAGAAGTCCAAAGAAAGATCCAAAACAAGCAAAGGTTGGCAGGAAACGACAAGCAGATAGGAGAAGAGGGGGAGAAAAACGAAACAGAAGAAAAAGGAAAAAGATGCTCGGCACAATTGGAGAGGACGGCAGCAGGAGCACAAGGCTAGAAAAGGACAGAGGACTGTCCTAAGGAGCATCACACTCCGGCAGACGCCCACTAAGCCCCCCTCACGGCATCAACGAGCCGAGCGGGAGGGGGGCCTAAGCCCACAAGATTACTTTTCTATTAATGAGAAATTTGAACCTTTCTTGGGCTATTACTTAAGTAATTTAGTAGGTGGGTTGAATATTTGCCAAGAAAGGAGCACCTCCTCTTGGTGATGACAACCCAAAAGTCAAAGACCTAAACTAAAAACCTAGTTTTATACTTCAATGACATCATCAGTGACAATAACTCACTAAACATGTCTGGTTTCACTGACTCCTTTAACTCAAGCCACATTCAAGATGAGGCATAAGATAATAGGGACTGTCACCTTTCATTTATAACTCAATTTGAGGACTTTCTTGACTTGCAATGTAGTATTTTAGTCGAGTTCCATCATGACTTCTCCATATATTTTGCTTGTTAGTAACTTTCTTAGTAAAGTCCCAGCGTTGGCCGAATTATGGCATCCACCAAGGAGACTATTATGGGAAGCAGAACTTCAAGGAAAACTGGAGACTGAATAATGCAGAACTAATTTTGCTCCTAGTTACACCTGGTGTACAAACATTGATGAAATCCAGCCAGGCTATGAATAGTCTGGGGCAGAGAGAGGCAATGTCAAAAGGTATCAAATTCACAGAAGATTTTATCAAGGGATACATAAATTAAAGGAATGTTTCTACAGCAAGATGTTCGATCATACTAAAAATCAGGACATTCAATGAGAAGGTGGAATGAATATTAAATGGGGCAATGCAGTTCTGCCAGTTAGGTCTGTATCTTTGTTTCATTAAGTGTCACTGAGTTGACTGCAAAGTTCCAACAATTCTCCTCATACTGCTGCCTAGAAGACAGGTAAAAATTCGACACTGGAAGACTGGCCACCTGTTCCCCATACAGAGATAAGCCCGACACAAAATCCACCAATGAATGCAATGAATCATCTCTTTCTGGTGGTTCTTGGGTGGCTTTCTCAGCTAACCACTGGTAGCTCAAGCTAGGATTCAAGCAGCCCTAGGATTCAAGCACCTAAAAGTCAGTACCAGAATCTGATTCCCTTCAATAGAGGCAAGGAGAGGCTCAGGGTACTAGACTACCTCAATAATCCAAAGGAAAATCACCAGAAAAATAGGATGCAACAAAACAAGCAATGCATGGACAGCAGTAACAACCCCTGACACAAACATGCACATGCTCATTAGCAGCAAGTGACCAGGTTAGCAATAATTGACTCACCAGAAAACAGCCCCTGCCACCTAAGCGTGCCGACTAACCAACTGCCTTAGTTACATGTCGTCAATACAAAGCTTCTGAATACCACGAAAAAGGAACAAGAATCACCAGGGACCCACAAGAAAGAGGCATTTCATTACATTCAATCCTGAAATTCTAGATCTCTAGCTCCCCCGGCTGAACCAACCAAGCATCCACAAACAAAGGACTCCTCCGCAAGCCCGCCATCTCATTCTTCGTCAGAAAAGAAGGGGCAGGCTGCAACCGAACAAACAACCACCAGGACCAAAGAAACAAAACCCCCAGTACTGGAGAAGGGCATGAAGCTCTTCGACACGACAACCAGAGACCAAAGCTAACAAAAACAAGGCCTTCCATAAACAATCACAAACTAAAGGGGCCACCACAACCGAGGTGATGAAAGAAAAGAAAGAACCTGGTCCAAAGACAAAGCAGGCTCAGGCGGCGCATGAGCAGGCCTGAGGTGAAAAAATGTACGAGAAAGCTTGTGGAAGTGACATCCAACCCGCATGCAGGCTGAATCAGCTCCGCCAGCACCTAAAGTTAAGGAGCAACAGCATTCAGCATGAGATGCCGATCCAGAAAAAAGGCAAGAGAGGAAGGACAAAGCACCCTGTCAGACTCTACAATAACCAACAAAGAAAAAGAAAATGCAGCTTTAGTACACTTCAAATCCTGGCCAATACACACAAAAAGTGTAGGAACAGCCTCACAAAGCAAAAACACCCCAAAAAGCAGGGAATCGTGGGCAGAGCGACCACTGACCATCAGGCACATCAGTCAAGAACTGGGTGGTGGCCAGGGTCATCCAGACCCACCTTTTCTTCCCTGGGGTTGAAGCTAATGAGCAGGGGCTGGTTGGATAAAGTTTAACTTGTTTGTATCTTTTATGGGGGGGAAGTTCCTGTGCTATTTGAGGGCATAAGTCACATTTTCATCCAACAGTAGTCTGTTTTGATTCACCTACCTAAATGGGTGCCTTCCCTGGTCGCTGGCAAGATGATAAACTTAAATGTAAAGTGTTCCGGTGCCATTGCTCCCTGTGCCTCTCTGAGAGGGGCCAGGTTCTGGCTCATGGTCTCCAGTAGGAATACAAGAACTCTGCGACTCATGACTCCAAGTACGTAATGTGGCACTTAATCAGTAAGCTAGCAGGGAGCCAACAGAGCTTCCCACAGAAAACTAGTGTTGAGTGTAATGAAACAACAGTTTCTGGGTGAGCCCCGGAGGGTCCCTGAAGCTATCTATACTGGTGAAGTGCAATACTACTTGGAGTATGGCACTTCTGCGAGTCGTCACTCGCAGAATTCTTGTATGCCTACCGGGGACCACCAGCCAGAACCTGACCCCCCCTCAGAGAGGCACAGGGAGCGAGCAATGGCACATGAACACTTTACATTTAAAGTTTGTCATCTTGCCATCAACCAGGGAAGGCAAAAAGAACTCCCATACGAAGAAACAAAAACTTCATCCAACTAGCCCCACTCATTTGCTCCAACCCCCCCCTCATTGGAAGGGGGGGAGGGAACTGGCCCAGATAAGCCGGGCAGCCATCAGCCATGTCTTGATTGAGAAAAGCCAACAAACGCAGGGAGGAAGGGTGTCAGGGAGCCTTGGGGCTCACTCAGAAATTGGTGTTTCATGTGAAGGCGATGAGTCACAATAACGTGGCTAATGTTGACCAGAGCACACGCTAGAAGGTGAAGGGACGACGACGTTTCGGTCTGTCCTGGACCATTCTCAAGTCGATTCTTTTGGTGTTTCATTACATTCAACACTGGTTCCCTGGGAGAAGCCCTATGAGGTTCCCTAAAGTTAACTACACATGGAGAAGAATGAGAGGGCACACACCAGTGAGGGGAAGAACAGTAAAGAACAAGATAAAAAAAAAAAGACCAACGGCCACCACCCAAGACCACACAAAGCTGCAAAAGACAGGGAACACCCACAAGACACCTGGCTGCTGGGACCCTGTGTGATCCCAAAAATCCCCGTGCCCGAAGAATGGCCCAAGAATGAGGAGCAAAGAGTGCCAAAAGATCGGCATGCAGAAGCACATCAAATGCACAAGTTAAATTAGAAGGCTGCAGGCTGGCTAGAACATGTCACTGCAGACAACCTGAGAAACATGAGCCCTGGAACATAGAATCCAGAGCGAACCACAAAGAAACCAGAGAAATATACCAGTGGCACGACTCAAAGGCAAAACATTACTTGAAAAACAGGAGACCATAGCCAGAGCAGCTAGAACAGCGACAAGTTACACAACGACGGTAGGAAGAGTCATAACGAGGTTGTCGGGACGACCGCCAGAGTCCTGACGGTCACCAGGTCGAGCCTCTTATGTTAGGAAGAGTCATGGCCTCAGAGTGGGATCTGCCGCCGGTGGCCGGACTGTCGTCAGCTCGAGCCCATGTCATGAAGTTTGATTAGGTGACGCAATAGTCCAGGTGTGGGAGCGTCCTCTGTGGCCTCACAGTCCGCAGGTCCAGACCAAGAAAAACTGTATCTCCTTAGGAGCCGCAGTAGTCCAGGTGTGGAAGCGTCCTCCGCGGCCTCACATGTCCGCAGATCAAAACCAATTTATTAACTCTATGGTGGCTGGGTTGTTAGGTGTGTGGCCGGTGTTTTTGAAGTCGCAAGTTCAAACTCAATGAGAATAATACTTTTAGTGCTGGGAAGACAGGACACCACGAGCATAGCTCTCATCCTGTAACTACACTTAGGTAATTACAAAACTCTTACACAGGTAAGAGTGCTAATACAGTGGAACCTTGGTTTTAGCGTGCCCCCATTTTCGAATTTTTCGGTACTCTAGCTCAATTTCTTCAAAACATGGGAATCGGTACTCGTTGTTTGCCTCAGTTTACCAGCGTCCTGCCAAGGTAATGACTGCGCTTGAATTCTTTATGAAAATTTCATTGTTTTGGGGCCTTTTTTAGTTTCTGAACATAAAAGTAATTATTATATATCATGCCATGGGTCCTAAGAAAGTCTGTTGTAAAGCTCNAATGGATTTAATCTATTTCACACAGATAGATGTATTAGACAAAGAGAGGGAGTAGCCATGTATGTTAGGTAATATTTGAAATGTAGTCTCGAAAAGAATACATTTCAACAGAAATGTGCCACACCAGTCACAAGACTGAACCTCATCGAGGCCAAACGTCTAAATGAGAGCATGAACGAGTAAGAAATAATTTTTTAACACCAGGCATCATACACACAATGAATGCACCTGCAGACACACAACGAGCACTATCAACATAGCAAAGATTACTCCATAAACTAAAAATCATTAAATATGATTGACAATGAGATGAAATAATGCACAGTATGTCAATTTTGTGATTTTTTTTCATTACTGAACTAGGTTTTCAATGCTTACATTTGTTATCCTTGGCATTCTTTGCTTCATATCTGAAGCTTCGTTTTAAGCTTCCACTTCAGACGTGTCTTCCGCAGCTATGCATCTCCAGTTTGCAGCATCAAAATCATCTGTAATAACTGAATATAATTAATAATATATCAGTGCGATATATATTTATCTTTACCTAATAGTAGTGAACACTAAGAAATAACATAAATCAGCTTTCTAAAGAGATGTTTAATAATACAACACACATGATTTGAAACTTATAACTGGGTTAAGTACTTTGCACATAAGTCTCAAGGAGCCTTTAGGAAACCCTGCTTGTGATTAAAATATTATGCTGTTTTTATATGCTGTATGTGCAACACAGTACCTCGCCTTTCCATACACCAGTACTGGCCCTCACCTCTCAATACACCAGCACTGGCCGTCACCTCTCAATACACCAGCACTGGCCGTCACCTCTCAATACACCAGCACTGGCCGTCACCTCTCAATACACCAGCACTGCCGTCACCTCTCAATACACCAGCACTGGCCCTCACCTCTCAATACACCAGCACTGGCCCTCACCTCTCAATACACCAGCACTGGCCCTCACCTCTCAATACACCAGCACTGGCCCTCACCTCTCAATACACCAGCACTGGCCCTCACCTCTCAATACACCAGCACTGGCCCTCACCTCTCAATACACCAGCACTGGCCCTCACCTCTCAATACACCAGCACTGGCCCTCACCTCTCAATACACCAGCACTGGCCCTCACCTCTCAATACACCAGCACTGGCCCTCACCTCTCAATACACCAGCACTGGCCCTCACCTCTCAATACACCAGCACTGGCCCTCACCTCTCAATACACCAGCACTGGCCCTCACCTCTCAATGCACCAGCACTGGCCTTCACCTCTCAATACACCAGCACTGGCCCTCACCTCTCAATACACCAGCACTGCCCCTCACCTCTCAATACACCAGCACTGGCCTTCACCTCTCAATACACCAGCACTGGCCCTCACCTCTCAATACACCAGCACTGCCCCTCACCTCTCAATACACCAGCACTGGCCCTCACCTCTCAATACACCAGCACTGGCCCTCACCTCTCAATACACCAGCACTGCCCCCACCTCTCAATACACCAGCACTGCCCTCACCTCTCAATACACCAGCACTGCCCCTCACCTCTCAATACACCAGCACTGCCCCTCACCTCTCAATACACCAGCACTGCCCCTCACCTCTCAATACACCAGCACTGGCCCTCACCTCTCAACACACCAGCACTGGCCCTCACCTCTCAATACACCAGCACTGGCCCTCACCTTTCAATACACCAGCACTGCCCCTCACCTCTCAACACACCAGCACTGCCCCTCACCTCTCAACACACCAGCACTGGCCCTCACCTCTCAACACACCAGCACTGGCCCTCACCTCTCAATACACCAGCACTGGCCCTCACCTCGCAATACACCAGCACTGCCCCTCACCTCTCAATACACCAGCACTGGCCCTCACCTCTCAATACACCAGCACTGGCTCTCGCCTCTCAATACACCAGCACTGCCCTCACCTCTCAATACACCAGCACTGGCCCTCATCTCTCGATACACCAGCACTTCCCTCACCTCTCAATACACCAGCACTGCCCCTCACCTCTCAATACACCAGCACTGGCCCTCACCTCTCAATACACCAGCACTGGCCCTCACCTCTCAATACACCAGCACTGGCCCTCACCTCTCAATACACCAGCACTGGCCCTCACCTCTCAATACACCAGCACTGGCCCTCACCTCTCAATACACCAGCACTGCCCCTCACCTCTCAATACACCACCACTGGCCCTCACCTCTCAATACACCAGCACTGGCCCTCACCTCTCAATACACCAGCAATGGCCCTCACCTCTCAATACACCAGCACTATAGCCAGCACCAGAATCTAATAATATAATAAAATATAAGTGTTTACTTACGATAATATTTGCCTGTTTGCATGAAGCGTTTGTCCTCTTGCTGACTGTACGGACCACAAAACGGCCGCTTTGTTGATACTGGCGGCGGCTGACGCTGTGACATCACAGGTGAGGGACGCTTTGCGCATTAGTCAATCGTCGCTTGAACCCGTCGTAAATAGTTTTGTTATTTATTTGTATTTATTTATATACAAGAAGTTACACTGGAGGTTAACAGAGAATATAGAAAATAAGTTGAATTAACATTCTTGTAAAGCCACTAGCACGCATAGCTAGCGTTTCGGGTAAGTCTTTAAACTAACAGAATTATTTTTGATAAATTAACAGTAAAATGATAAAAATGTTAGCAGGTATTTTATAGCTTTTCTTTACAGGTACAGATAATTTTAAGTAAAATAATTACAGTAAAATCAACACAAATGTTTACAGGTAATTTGAAGAAATTTTGACACAAAATTTTTTTCAATTTCTTTTCTTTATTATGCACCCCATACCCATCCCGTGGGCGGTGGTGTAAAGGATTACAGAGGCACATAATCGGTTCAGGAACTGAACCCTCTAGTTCGTTTAGCTAAGCAAATAACAATGTTTGACGCTAGTTACAAAATTATCAATGTTGTATACACATGTACACACCCTCATACATACATACCTACTTGAGTATACCTTGAGGTGCTTCCGGGGCTTAGCGTCCCCGCGGCCCGGTCATCGACCAGGCCTCCTGGTTGCTGGACTGATCAACCAGGCTGTTGGACGCGGCTGCTCGCAGCCTGACGTATGAGTCACAGCCTGGTTGATCAGGTATCCTTTGGAGGTGCTTATCCAGTTCTCTCTTGAACACCGTGAGGGGTTTGCCAGTTATGCCTCTTATGTGTAGCGGGAGCGTGTTGAACAGTCTCGGGCCCCTGATGTTGATAGAGTTCTCTCTCAGAGTACCAGTTGCACCTCTGTTTTTCAACGGGGGTATTCTGCACATCCTGCCATGTCTTCTGGTCTCATGTGATGTTATTTCTGTGTGCAGGTTTGGGACCAGCCCCTCTAATATTTTCCATGTGTAAATTATTATGTATCTCTCCCGCCTGCGCTCAAGGGAGTGCAGATTTAGGCTCTTTAGTCGGTCCCAATAGTTTAGATGTTTTACTGAGTGGATTCTAGCAGTATAGGATCTCTGCACGCTCTCCAGGTCAGCAATTTCTCCAGCTTTGAAAGGGGCTGTCATTGTGCAGCAGTACTCCACTCTAGAGAGCACAAGCGTTTTGAAAAGTATCATCATCGGTATAGCATCTCTAGTGTGAAAAGTTCTTGTTATCCAACCTGTCATTTTCCTGCAGTTGTGACGGCCACTTTATTGTGTTCTTTAAAGGTAAGGTCTTCCGACATGAGTACACCCAAATCTTTTACATTGCCTTTTCGTGCTATGTTATGATTTGTCTGGGTTTGTTCGTGGTTTCCGTTTTTATATTTTCATTTTTTCCATAGCGCATGAGCTGGAACTTATCTTCGTTAAACACCATATTATTTTCTGTAGCCCATAAAAAGACCTGATCTACATCTGACTGGAGGTTTGCCGTGTCCTCTATGTTACCTACTCTCATGAGGATCCTGGTGTCATCTGCAAAGGATGATACAGTGCATGTTCGATATGAGGATGAGAAAAAGTACTGGAGCAAGCACAGTACCCTGAGGGACTGAGCTCTTGACGGTTGATGGGCTGGATTTTATTTGACCAATGACGGAGAACCATGTGCCCCCTCTACCTGGTGTCTTGGTAAAGTCCACTGTTTTTGTGGGCAGGGGAGCTGATATATGTTTTGGTTAGGGCTTTGGCTCTGCTGTAGGCGTGGGGGGGGGGGGTTCGTTTGAATCCTTTTAAGCCTTTCGGGTCATCTTAAGTTCTAGGCGTGGGGTGCCTTGGAGCAATTTGGGCACCTTGCTTGGACGGGCTGGTTTGCCTTGTGTTCATCAAGGCATATTTTTGTGTCATGGAGCTGGCTGCAGACTCCACACCTCACTAGGCATTGGCAGACGTCCTTGTGATGTCCAAATCTCTTACATCTGAAGCACTTGAGGGGCTCTGGAGGAAGTAAGGCCTGTGTTGGAACACGCCCCAAATGCCAAGATCAAGTTTCTCTGGGATCCATCCTCTCACTGTTTGAAGGACGTGTTGGGTTTCATGCTTCGTGGTTTTTTACCTGGCATCTTTCTGCTGACACCACATAATTCAGCTTTTCAAGATGAGTTAGGGCCATGTGCAAGGGATAGTGGATGACAATGATTTTCCTTATTTTGTCTTCTGGCTTGAGTTCGTCTGGCTTGAGTTCATTTTCTGTAATTCTTAAGAATCATTACAGCTGTTTTGTCTTTGGGCCTCAGAATATATTCGCTTCTAAGGTTTGGCTTTGCTCTGATCTGGAGCTGAAGGTACATCTTCCTGCCTATATATTCAAATGTCGAATGTCATTGAATTACGGGCTATTCATGCCCGTGCCACTTCTTGGGTAGCTTATCTTCATCAATCATTGATTGTACTTTTGAAAATGTGTTAAGACAAACACACTCAAGTATACATATATTGTACCTAACAAACTGAATTTTCCTGAAATAATGATTTTTTTAAACCTTTTCTCTTGTGTAATTATAGAGTTTTTTTTATTGAAATATATATTAGAGGGATATATTTTTGAATCAAAACAAAGAAATTTGACTAAACCTAACCTATCTTACCTACCAGTAATTTAACCTATCCTAACCTAAGTCAATAATTCATGTTCCTAATATATTAATATTGATAGGAATGAATGAATTTGTTAAGAAATATTTGAAAATAATGAAAATCACTCTTCCTTTTAGGTAAGTTGGGCCTTGCATACTGGGGGGAAGTAGTATGGCTCTGGCTATTAAGTATGACAAATATACATATATACATACTTACACTATATGCATGCATACATTCTGTAAACAATTTAATTGTTCTTTTTTAATTTTAATTACCCAAGAAATACCTTAAATTAAATAACCACAATACAATTCTAAATACAGCTCCAGTATTATCAATTATCCTATTTTTAAATTTGTATATACATGTATTTTTATATCAAGAAAAGAACCTACTAACAGCATTCATACTACCTTGTGAATAAAACAAAGAAATCTTTAAATAACCTTTATATCATTTGCACAAGCCAGTATTGAGAGGTGAAGCAGTTATAATACGCACACACAAAGATATTCACCCGATTAAAAATGATCAATGGAATGAAAACATTGACTAGTGAGAAGTCACAATTGGTGAACTGCTTCCGTTTCGGACAACTCGGACGTGTGAACTTGCTCCTCGATAACAATTTCACACCGCCTTGGAACTGCATCTCCAACTTTTAGAACTTTCTCAGTGTTACTTGCAGATGCTGAAGACTCAAGGTGTCCCTTTCTTTTGACACGTTTATATTTTAAAAGCTTAGTTTGCTTCGTTCCATCACTCTTCATGGAATGGATGTACACTCCATGAACACTCTTTATGTGAGCTGTCAGGTTACACTGTTGGGAGAAGGTAGACGGGCAGTGATGACACAAAAATGGTTTTTCTTTAGTGTGAGTTCTCATATGCAACTGCAGTTTCCCTTTATATGCAAAAGATTTACCACAAGTCTGACACTTTAGCTTTTTATTGCTTTCATTGTGTGACTGCCGCTTATGCTTACCAACAGCAAGTTTGTGAGCAAATGATTTACCACAAATATCACATGTGACAGGCTTTTCCCCAGTGTGTGTTGCAATGTGGACAGTAAACACAGATTTTCTTAAAAAACCTTTGCCACAATGTTTACACCCATACTTGGGTGCATGTGTCAAGCGATGAAAATACAGTTTATGCTTACTGTCACAGACCTTTCCACATTCATTACACTCTACTGCATGTTGACTGTACTGATGTATTCTCAAAGATGTTTTACAATCAAAGGATACTGCACAGTCACTGCATGCTAAATTTCCTTCCCTATGTTGCCTGAACTTGTGTTCTTTGGAAAATAGTTTTTCACAACTGGTACAGCGTAATACACTTGGTTCAAGAACTGAAGACCCTTTCTTATGAACCATTGAAATGTGTACCAAAAGAATATCAATCCGTCCAAACATACGCCCGCAATGTTCACAAACAAATTGCTTTTTGCCATCGTTGTGCTTAGTGTCCTTGTGACGCTCCAAATTATGCGGTCTTGTGAACAGCATACCACACAAATTACATGGGAATGCAAACTCAGTAGAATTATGCTTCTCTTTGGCATGCTGTTGTAATAGTGAAAATGTTGAGAATATTTGTTTACAAGTCTGACATGTTAACTTCGAGTTTTCATAGAATGTTTTTTAACGATCTTTTCCGTTACGTAGAGTACTCTCGATTTCTTTGATTGCTGATTTGCTTTTAATCCATATTCTTTGACGTCAGAAATTCCCATAGTTAAATCATCGGTTACTTCTAATGGTTCTTCTTTTATGTCAACTTCTTTTTTTATGCCATCAGTTTTATCATTGTTCACAAGCTCTAATTTTTCACCAGCATCATCTGGAGATGGAAGACGTCTTTTTTTTTCTTCCTCTCTTCTGCCTATAAAATGAGCTTCGATGATCTGCTTTTTCTAAATAATTTTCATCTCCTTGTAGCTCGAAATCATTATCACAATCCCTGACTCCTTTCCCCAAGCTGGAGTCCATTTTAAAACAATGGGCGTTTACTCTTCAGGGTTCGACCACTTCTGGAGAATCTTACACCTGCAATGGAATAGAAAGTAATGAAGATATTTCTCATTCCAAAGCCCACAAGTAATTATCAAAAGAAGGCACCAAACCGGGAAGGCTATGTAGCACCATCAAATGTGCGGAATAATCAGAGGGCGCTAAATATCACTAAGGATGCCAATACGAGAACAAAAACGCATAAGGCGAACGATATCAAAAGTATCAGAGTCACCAAGAATTCTATCGAGGGACAGGTGACCACAAGGGGCGGTCGGAAAGCAAGACACACGCTCGTCCCGGAAGTCAGGACATTCAAGAAGGACATGCACGACCGTAAGAGGGACAATGCAATTAGGACAATAAGGAGCAGGGCGGCGCTCCATCAAGTGACCATGGGTTAAGCGAGTATGGCCAATACGCAACCTCGCCAGAGCAGTTTCCCATCGCCGGTTACGGTGATAGGAGGATGGCCACGAGGAAACACAACATTTCAGAGTACGGAGTTTATTACCAGTAACAGACGACCAAGAAGCCTGCCAACGGGTAAGGATGGAGGAATGGATAACCGGGTAAAAGTCGGAATACGGAATACCTTTACGAGAGATGGGACAAGAGCGGACAGCTTCCTTGGCGGCAGCATCCGCATGCTCATTTAAAGACACGCCAATATGGCTGGGAACCCAACAAAACTCAACCGACTTAAACTTACTGTGAACAAGAAACAGCCAATGCTGGATCTCGACAACTACTGGATGAACCGGATTATAGGACCCGAGCGCCATGAGGGCACTACGAGAGTCAACAACTACCACAAAGGAAGACTGACAACGAGAAAGCAGGAGACGAAGAGCATAGAGAATAGCATAAAGCTCCGCTGTAAAGATGCTAGTCTCCGGAGGTAAGCGACACATATAAGTGCGATCAGGAAAAACAACAGAGTAGCCAACACCGTCCGCAGACTTAGACCCATCGGTGAAGACAGAAACGGAGCGGGAGTGAGAAGAAAAGTGTTCAAGGAAAAGGCGTTTTAGAACGTAGGAGAGGTAAAAGCTTTAGTGACGCGGGTCAAGGATGTACAAAACTGCGGAAGGGGGACTCTCCACGGGGGCAAAGAAGGAACAACACGAGGAGAAACATTAGAAACTCGAACGGAAAGAGAATCCTGTAAGCGAGATAACCGGACAGAAAGAGGGAGGTGGTGAAGAGGAACAGGAACTACAGGAGGGGTAAAAGTTAAAGCACGACAGAGGCGAGAGGAAGGATGCTGCAAGGACCGCGCAAGATAGCGAAGACAGAAGCGATCACGGCGGTCCTGGAGAGATAGGAAGCCAGTGTCAACATACAAGCTAAGGACGGGAGTCGAACGAAAGGCACCAGAACTGAGGCGCAGCCCAGTATGGTGCAAAGCATCAAGACGGCGAAGAGCAAAAGGAGAAGCAGAAGAGTAAGCAGGGCAACCATAATCGAGCTTAGACAGGACGAGAGAGGAATGTAAAGCAAGGAGATTGCGCCTATCCGCTCCACAAGAAGTATGGGACAACACTCGAAGGAGGGTAAGGGCCTTAGAGCACTCATCACGGAGGTAAGAGATATGGGGAGACCAAGACAAACGAGTGTCAAGGAATAACCCCAAAAGCTTCGCGGAATCTTTGTACTCAATGGGATGTCCATAAAGTGACAAAGAGGGACGAAGAACGACCCGTTTCCGAGTAAAAGACATGGCACAAGTCTTAGAAGTAGAGAACTTAAAGCCATGATCAGTGGCCCAAGACGACACGGCAGCAATCGCAAGTTGAAGCCGGCGCTGAAGGAAAGGCGAATCATCACCCTGACAGCAAAGGGTAAGATCATCGACATAGAGAGCGGAGAAGACACCTGAAGGAAGAGAGGAAAGAAGACCATTGAGGGCAACCAGAAAGAGAGTAGTGCTCAGAACACTACCCTGGGGCACACCTTCGTATTGCTGAAAAGAGGCAGAGAGAGCGGTACCAAGGCGCACCCGAAAGGAACGACGAGAGAGGAAGCTGCGGAGAAAGAGAGGGAGATGACCACGAAGGCCAAAAGAATGAAGCTGGGATAGAATATGATAACGCCAAGTGGTGTCGTAAGCCTTTTCCAGGTCAAAAAGGACGGCAACAACGGAGGTCTTCGCAGCAAAAGCAGTACGAATATAGACCTCCAAGTTCACCAGGACATCTGTCGTGCTGCGGCACTTGCGGAAACCAAATTGAGAAGGGGAGAGGAGGTGATGGTGTTCCAGGAACCACATCAGACGAACGTTAACCATACGTTCAAAGAGTTTGCAGACACAACTGGTGAGGGCAATAGGGCGAAAGTCCTTAGGGGAAGTACCCAGAGACCCTGGTTTGCGAACAGGGAGGACAACGGCATCGAGCCAGTCCTCAGGGACGACGACGACTCCCAGATCCGATTATACAGACTCAGTAAATACTGAGACGTGCACGGAGGGAGATGGCGAAGCATCTCATAATGAATACCATCGGAGCCCGCCGCCGTAGAACCGCAGAGGGCCAGGGCAGAACGAAGTTCAGAGAGAGAGAAGGGATCATTATAGGAAAGTCGAAGACGAGTGCAGAAATCTAAAGGACGAGACTCAAGGACAGGTTTACGAAGAAGGAAAGATTGGGAAAGATGAAGACCAGAGCTAACAGAAGAAAAGTGAGAACCCAGTTCAGTAGCAACCTGCAACGGGTCCGCCACAAGAGTACCACGGAGGTGAAGGACCGGGGAAACATCGGGAACGAACTTACCCGCTATCTTGCGGATACGCTTCCAGATCTGTGGCAGGGGAGTTTCGGACGTAATTGTGGAGACATAAGAAGTCCAACAATCACGTTTAGCCGTACGGATGGCCTTACGGGCCACCGCACTCGCTTTCCGAAAGAAAAGAAAAGAATCGGTCGTCTGCCGACGGCGGTGCCTCTTCCAGGCTGCACGCTTACAGCGAACAGCCCGAGCACAGTCCGCATTCCACCAGGGAACACACTTCCGTGGACCCCGAGAGGAAGAGCGAGGAATAGAGCGGAGGGCAGCGTCGATGACAGTGTCATGAAAAAGGAGGAGAGCGCGAGGGAGAGGCAGAAGGAAAGGTCAGAGAGAGCAGCACTGAGGGTAAATAGGTTCCAGTCCGCTTTAGCAAACTGCCACCTAGGAAAAGAGAGGGAAGGGCGAAAAGAGAAAAAGGAAACAAGGATAGGGAAATGATCACTGCCATGGAGGTCATCAAGAACCTGCCACGTGAAATCTAGGTAAAGAGAAGAAGAGCAGAGAGAAAGATCAAGACAGAAAAGGGTGCGAGTCCGAGAGTCCAAATGAGTGGGCTCACCAGAATTCAGAAGAGACAGGGAAGAAGAGAGGAGAAACGGCTCAAGAAGGCGACCCTCGGTATTGTCAAACGTCACCCCAAAGAGAGTGACGACAATTGAAGTCACCCAGCAGGAGCACAGGCTCCGGCAAGGAGTCCAAGAGGTGTTTCAAATCAGGAAGAGAAAGCGGGACACTTGGGGGAGATAAATGGAACAAACTGTGTACCATTCCCCACAAAGATACGAGCAGCAGAACAATGGAGGGGCAAAGGAAAAAGTAAAGGAACAAAGGGAACATCAGCGCGAATCAAGAGAGCAGAAGAATTAGGAGCCCAGCAACGGCTGGGGGGGGGGGGAGAGAAGGAATAGCCACGAAAACGACCAGGACGAGCACCAAGCATCGGCTCCTGGAGACAGACACAAAGGGGCGAAAACCGCGAAATTAGAAGTTGGAGTTCGAGGAAATTGGCGTAATAACCTCGAACGTTCCATTGAAGAATAGACAGCGACGAGAAGAGAAAGGACAACAGAAAAACAAGGAAGAAACAAAGGCGAAAGAGCAACACCACGTTAAAGAATATCAGGGTCGGGATCAGGTCAGCAAAGTCAGGGTTAGGGGGCATGGGTAAACTGAGCAAAGACGGAGGGAAGGAAGCGGGAGAACAGACCAGAGGTGGCGGGCGGGGTCCGAGGAGGAGGAAGAGGAGGAGACAACGGAGAGGAGCAGTCAAGGACAGCAGCAGGAAGAGGGGGAGTAGAAAGAGGGGAGCGCACCTCAGCAAGGGCAGCACCGAAAGGGAAGCAGGGGCCAAAGAAACCTCCATAGCAGGAACAGGGGCGCAACCACTGAAATGGGAGGGGAAGGAGCAATAGAGCCAGTAGTAGGGGTCGAGGAAGAAAGCGAAGCCTTCTTACCGCCGGGGAGGAGGAAGGAGAGGAGCCAGGCTTACGCTTCTGACTTAAAGACCGGTGTCCCAGCAACTACGTACCGGGCAACGGATTCCAGTGTCTCAACAGGAGAAGCTGAACGAGAGCACACACGACGGCCGGTAGAGAGCGATGGACATCCGCCCCACCGACAGGCGGCGGGGAGAGTCAATAGATGGAGGAGGGGGATGGGAAGAGGATCGGAGGGAGACGAGGAAGAAGACACAGGAGACAGACAGACCGGGTAGAAAGAAGGGGAACCCCAGACAGAGGACCAGGAGGGGGACCCTTCGGGACAGAACTCAAAGGAACAGAGGAGGAGCAGTGGGCGTATCAGGGTCCAAGGCCCGGAAACGGTTGCGAGTCTGAGGAAGGTGGGAAGGACGAGGAGACGAAGAGCGCAAACACGCGAGCATAAGAGATTGTTAGCATAGGCGGGGCCGCGAACCTGGCGCCTCCTCGCCTCAGAAAAGATAAACGCTCCCGTGCTTCAGTTGAGGACGGCTGCCTCAAGCTTGTAATGGATA
>WNGS01159612.1:10897749-10916332 GCA_020271785.1 Procambarus virginalis
AAGAATGGCCCAAGAATGAGGAGCAAAGAGTGCCAAAAGATCGGCATACAGAAGCACATCAAAGGCACAAGTTAAATTAGAAGGCTGCAGGCTGGCTAGAACATGTCACTGCAGACAACCTGAGAAACATGAGCCCTGGAACATAGAATCCAGAGCGAACCACAAAGAAACCAGAGAAATAGAACCAGTGGCACGACTCAAAGGCAAAACATCACTTGAAAAACAGGAGACCATAGCCAGAGCAGCTAGAACAGCCGACAAGGTACACAACGACGGTAGGAAGAGTCATAACCAGGTTGTCGGGACGACCGCCAGAGTCCTGACGGTCACCAGGTCGAGCCTCTTATTGTTAAGAAGAGTCATGCCTCAGAGTGGGATCTGCCGCCGGTGGCCGGACGGTCGTCAGTTCGAGCCCACGTCATGAAGTTTGATTAGGAGTCGCAATAGTCCAGGTGTGGGAGCGTCCTCCGTGGCCTCACAGTCCGCAGGTCCAGACCAAGAAAAGTATATCTCCTTAGGAGCCGCAGTAATCCAGGTGTGGAAGCATCCTCCACGGCCTCACATGTCCACAGATCAAACCCAATTTATTAACTCTATGGTGGCTGGGTTGTTAGGTGTGTGGCCGGTGTTTTTGAAGTCGCAAGTTCAAACTCAATGAGAATAATACTTTTAGTGCTGGGAAGACAGGACACCACAAGCATAGCTCTCATCCTGTAACTACACTTAGGTAATTACACTTAGGTAATTACAAAACTCTTACACAGGTAAGAGTGCTAATACAGTGGAACCTTGGTTTTAGTGTGCCCCCATTTTCGAATTTTTCGGTACTCGAGCTCAATTTCTTCAAAACATGGGAATCGGTACTCGTTGTTTGCCTCAGTTTACCAGCGTCCTGCCAAGGTGATAACTGCGCTTGAATTCTTTGTGAAGAATTTCATTGTTTTGGGGCCTTTTTAGTTTCTGAACGTAAAAGTAATTATTATATATCACGCCATGGGTCCCAAGAAAATCTTTTGTAAAGTTCAACCTAAGAAAACAACTGTGAGGATGACCATGCAGCAAAAACAAGAGATCATTAACCGTTAAATTGCACATCGCATCATATGATGCTTTGACCGACTTGCAGTAAATTGCGCATCACATCATATGATGCTCTGGAGTACTATGCAAGATTTAAACGGCCCGCGGAAATACGGGGTTCACCACACCTTCATCAGGGCTCTTGTAAACAGACGCCATTTAAAAAAAAAAATCGTGGGCCAAATTCCCGGGTGTTAGGGGCCTCAGTATTGAGTGAGCTACCAAGCCTGACGCACGCAGCATGAGCTCACAGCACTACTGTTCAGCTTGTGACCACAGCATCACCTAAAAATGCCATAATATACTTGTTCATGCTATTATGTAGCGATGATATTATTACAGAAGACCCCTGACTGTGATAAAATTGACCAGGGTTCTGATAATAGCAGGATTGTGGTGATATTTAGTGCTGTGCTCTATGTTGGGAGGAGTAATGCTGTGGGAGGGGAGGGTAGTGGCGTTGTCTTCTGACTGTGTGTGGCCACCTTTTATTGACTGCACTCACCACACCAGCTTAGTGGTTCGCTATGGTGAACACAAATGTAGATACTTATATACATAAGTAAGTGTGTATAGAGGGTATAAACAACAAGAGGAGTAGGTTAGGAGCCGCCATTTTGGTGAGGGCAGTGGCGTCATCTGCACGACTTATCATGTTGTTTACTGGTGACCACGATGGTCTTTGGGCACCGTACCAGTTTACTTGTACAAGTATGGTGAATAAAACAGGTAGATATTTATATATAATGTGTGTATATAGCGTAATAACACCACAAACAGTATTGTTGGAGGAGAAATATTAGTGCGTCTGGCCTTGAGGGTGGCAGCCACCAGCTGACTGTGTGAGGTCCTACGTCTTTGTGCCTTTACTCACCATACAAGCTTAGATGTACAGTTATGGTGAACAAAACATGTAAATACTTGTATATAACATCTGTATATAAAAGCAAAAACAGTATGGTGGGAGGAGAATGGTGGCAAGTCAGGTGAGGTGAGGGAGGGAGGGAGTGGCAGCCAGTGGCGGGCTGCCACTGGCTGCCACTGCTACTGCCACTCAGCATACCAACTTAGTGGTTCGTTATGGTGAACACGAATGTAGATACAGTGGCACCTCGACATACGATTGCCCCTACTTACGATAAATTCGAGTTCCGATATAAATTTCATCAAAAAATGCGACTCGACATCCGATGGTGATCTCGACATCCGATATTTGTTGGTACACGTTCGGGTCGGCCGAGCGCGTGGTTCCCAGTCACGCGGTCCGACCTGCCTCAGTTTACTACAGCTACTCGCTTAGTGACGATCGCGCCTATAAGATATTCCGCTTTTGTGGTGATATTTTGCATTTTGAACATTAAAGGAATTATTTTCTATCACGCCATGAGTCCCAAGAAAGTCAGTGGTAAGGCTCAACATATGAGATCCCATGTAAGAATGACCATAGAGCAGAAACAAGAGATCATTCGTAAATATGAAGACGGTGTGCGGGTCGGTGAACTGGCTAGGCAGTACAACTTAATCTCAGTCAACGATATCCACCATACTGGTTAAGAAAAAGGACATTATGGGTGCTAAAGTGATGCATCATTACAGACAAATGTTAAATCGAATGGAAAAACAAATGTCTCTTGACAAAATTTGTAGTGAGACAAACAAGCACTGAACCACAACCAGGTCCTAGTGGTATTCAGGCAAAACGTAGGAGAGAGAGTACCCCAGAGAAAACATCACTGCCTGATGTGATAATGGAAGGGGACTCCCCTTCCAAACAGTAACAACTCTCCTCCTCCCCCCTCATCACCATCTTCCATACGCCATCGAAATCCCTCCATAAAGGTAAGTGAAGTTTTGGTACTGTATTGTAGTTAGAAAAAACATTGTATTCAGTATAAAATGTATTTTTATGTTAATATTTTGGAGGGTGGGGAACGGATTAATTCAAATCCCTTTATTTCTTATGGGAAAATTCGCTTCGACTTCCGATATTTCGACATACGATCCGTCTCTGGGAACGGATTATCATCGTAAATCAAGGCCCCATTGTACTTATATATAGCGTCTGTATATAGTGAATAAAAGCAAAAACAGTATTGTGGGAGGAGAATGTGGGTGAGTCAGGTGACTTGAGGGAGGGAGGAAGTAGCAGCCAGTGGCGGGCTGCCACTGGTACTGCCACTCAGCATGCCAGCTTAGTGGTTCGTTATGGTGAACACGAATGTAGATACTTATATATAACGTCTGTATATAGTGAATAAAAGCAAAAACAGTATGGTGGGAGGAGAATGTGGGTGAGTGAGGTGTTGAGGGAAGGAGTGAGTGGCTGGCTGGAATGTGGCGGTCAGTCCTCGTTACTTTTTGACTCATAATAGCAACTTAGTGGTTCTTTATGGTGAACAAAACATGCAGATACTTATATATAACCTGTGTGTATATAGTGTAATAACCGACAAAGTATTTGTTCACTGTTTGATGAACATAATTGAATCAACAATATGCACACCATATTTTTGAGTACAGCGATGATTCACTCATTTTATTATATAAATATATCACACTACACACTATTGAATAATATTACAGCAAAACTTCATACTGCCGCCGAGATGAAGCACACAGGTGGGAGACCAAAAATGAAGCCACCTGCGCCCCATACAAGTGATGATAGACTTAAGTCAGAAACTCCAGACGCAAAGACTCGAGGAGGAGAACGAACCGGCCACATAACAGGCTGGACCGATCTGCTGAAAGAGGCGGAGCCAAGGGAAGGCCCTTGAGGGTCAGAGACCGAGCAAGCAGCACCTGAAACCAAGGCTGGGCTGACCACCAAGGAGCCAGAAGGACAACTCTCTCCTGGTAAGTTTCCAAGCGAGCCAGGACCTGGAGTAACAGCTGAACTGGGAAAAAGAGGTAAAGGTAACCCCCACCTCACCCAGTTCTGCCTGAAGGCATCGACTCCGACTGCCTCGTTGTCGGGAAGGGCGTCACGTATACTGGGAGACGCCTCGACCACGCCGACGTAAAGAGATCCACTTCCGGAGGCCCAAACATCCAGCAGAGCCAACTGAACGAGTTGGTGTCGACCGTCCATCCTGTGGACAGGGGAATGAACTGGAACAGGCCATCTGCCAGGACATTGGACACCACCCGAACACGAACCGCCAGGAAAGCCAAACCACGAGAACTCTGCAGACGAGTCACCTGAAGCGACCAGCCCCAAAGAGCCAAGGACTGCATCAAATCTCCTCGGTTCAGGCAATGAACCATCAGGGATCAATCCGAATGGAACCGGATCATCGATCCGCGAGTGACCTGAACCCTCCGGAGTGACAGCCACACAGCCGCGATCTCCCACACCATGCTGTGAGTCCGACAGAAGGATGGACCCCATTGTCCCTGGCTGGCCTGGTGAGCACTGGTCACAAAGCCCTAGCCAAGAGACGATGCATCTGTGAACAAATCGAGCAAGAGCTTGGGTAGGCGCCAAGGCACTGAACCCTGAAAAACCTGAAGAGGAAGCCGGCGACACAGCAACTGAAGCTAAGCCCCTGGAGGCCGAACCCAGCGGTCGCAAGAGAGGAGGAAGGGACGTCCCTGAAGGACAAGAAGAGCTGACAAAGCCACACCCAACCCGGCGAGTAGACCATCATGGCAAAGTTCAGGCTCCCACACAAACCCTCGAGCAACCACCGCGTGACCCGGGAGCCCCTCAGAAACAGACGAAGGCGGGAACGCGGGCGAAGCAAAGCTGCCAGAGAAAGAGACAAGGAAGTGGTCCGAGCGTTACACACAAGACCCAGCCAAGATCGACCCTGAGCGAGAACCAGACAAGACTTCCGCCAGTTCACCGAGAACCTGAACCCGGCGAGCTGGGAAAGAACTTGAGTACTGCTCAGTACTCACTTCTCCCTTCAGAGCAGGAGAGATTGCTGAAATTGAGGGAATACAGAGAACATATACGGCACGCATAGACGAGATAAAGCACCTAAATTATTGGGATCGTCTCAAAGCTCTCCAAATGTACTCACTAGAAAGGAGACGAGAGAGATACCAAATAATATACACATGGAAAATACTGGATGGACAGGTCCCAAATCTGCACAGTAAAATAACAACATACTGGAGTGAACGACATGGAAGAAAATGCAGAACAGAACCAGTGAAGAGCAGAGGTGCTATGGGCACAATCAGAGAACACTGTATGAACATCAGAGGTCCACGGTTGTTCAATGTCCTACCAGAGAGCATCAGAAATATTACAGGAACAACCGTGGACATCTTCAAGAGGAAACTAGATTGTTTCCTTCAAGGAGTGCCGGACCAACCGGGCTGTGGTGGGCCTGCGGGCCGCTCCAAGCAACAGCCTGGTGGACCAAACTCTCACAAGTCAAGCCTGGCCTCGGGCCAGGCTTGGGGAGTAGAAGAACTCCCAGAACCCCATCAACCAGGTATCAACCAGGTATAACCAAATCCCTGGCGAGCAGACATGCAGACTGGCTGGGAGGCTAAACAAGCCAGTCGTCGAGGTAGGCCAAAACCCAAACACCTAACAGACGCAAGTGGGCCACCACGACCCGAGTAAGGCATGTGAAAATACGAGGAACCAGATTCAAACCGAAAGGAAGGCAATGAAAGCGGTAACCTTGACACCCCACAACAAAACTGAGCCAGTCCTTGAACCCTGAACGAATTGGGACATGCCAATACGCATTCTCAAGGTCCATAGACACCATCCAAGTGCCCGGCCCCAACAGAAGATGGACCTGGGAACAGAGTAGTCATCCGAAAGGAGGGCCAAAAAAACGAAAGGAGGGCCAGTCCCATTTTGGGACCAGAAACAGGCGGGAAACCCACCTTAGGGATGAAGTCGTTTCGACTACACCGAAGTGAACCCACTCCAAGATGACTCGACAGAGCACAAGAAAAGAGGCCTGCCCCGCCAGCCTTCAGGAGGAGGAGAAGCCACCCAACGCAACCGCAGGCCGCATAAAATGACCCGAAAAAAACACTAATCATGGTACCAGGCACGAGCAAACAGAGCGAGTTTCCCCTACCCCCATTGCCCTGTCACTGGACGACCTGCAAAAGGCCCAATGCACCTTACGAGAACCCAAGCGGCGCACAGGGAGATCCCTCTCACTGAACAGAAACAGAGGGTCCTGAACGCTGCGCCTGCGCCGAATCTGATATCACTGGCCTACCACGATGGGAAGAACCCCTAACCCTGGCACGACCCTTCTGGGAAGGGCCCCCATGAGACCCCCCGAAGGACCAACAAGTCCAACATAGGACGGCAACTAGCCAAAGTAGCCTACATACTCTGCAAACAGCAACGGACAAAAAGGCACAGAAGAGCCAGGGCCCAAGTGGATTTCAAGAAAGAAGTGAACACCACCTGCTGACACGCGAATCTAGAAGCAAAAAAACCTGAAACCGCATCCCGCAGGAGTGGCGCGAACAGCTTCAACAATGCAGACGACGCATGCACCACCGAGGACAACACACCGGACCCAGAGGCGGCCCCAAGCTCCTCCACATCCAACTCAAGCCAATCTGAAGACAGCTTGAGGAGGGAGAAGAACCGCAGGGCCGAAGCCAACAGGCCACATGTGCGCATCTCCTCCGTGACCAGAGCAGCCAAAAGGGACGGAACCTGCACATGAAACTGCATCACACCAACGTCCCATGGACGGGCAGGGGTGTCCACATTGAGATGTGCAAATTCGCTCCCCAGGAAAACCTGCAACGCCCTCCACTCAAGCGTGTAGGACCAACAGAACGTATGCCAAGCCTCCAACGAGAAGAGAGGGCAGTCTGCTAACCAGAATGACTCCGGAACTTCATAACGAACCCAGTACAGACATAAAGATCCACATATGAAGGAATGCGGATCCATCACGAAAGAATAATCCGGGTTGTGCAGGAGGTAAGTGGCAAGGGCTTCCCGCACCACATGTGACAGGGACGCGAGAAGCCAAAAACCTACGGAAGGACCGGACCGAGGAATCCATGGGATCACGGAATCGAGCCCGGTAAGGGGTAAACACCAAATCCAATTCATATGAGGAGGGAGCAAAGGAGAACCCCTCTCCTTGTAACACCAAGCTCTGCTCTGAGGGTACATTGGACCCTCCCCCAAGGCAGGGTCTAATGGGTCGCAAAGTCCCCAAGGCAACCTCTTCCCCGCCCTGGGATCCTCACCCCCGAGGACTCGGAGCCGAGCCATCCTTCAAACCCCTCGTCTCTAAAAAAAAGGCAACAGCAGCCGAAAAAGCAGGAACGAAGGGAGCCCACTGGTCAGACCCAGAAGCTCCAGCTGGAGGAATAGGCTCAATGCCTCCGCCACCACCACGGAAGGGGACTTCTTCAAGACAGCCCGAGTCTCAATACCAAGTAAACCCTGCCCCAACTCTGAAACCCCCAGACGTCTCGGAGCAGGAAGCAAGGGAGAGGAGGGACTGGATGAACAACCGAAGGGAAAAGACAAGAAGGGGCAGACAGAACCATAGTCGAAGCAACTCCCACTCCAAATTTCGGGTCCTCTAGCCAAAACGGGGCAGTCTCGGGGCATCCAGGGAATCAACGAATCTAACGCGTTGCATCAACTGAAAATGAGCAAGCAACGCCTCTGCTGCCTGCACCCCTCATATCATGTTCAGTAGCTGGGTGAACTGGAGCACGTACAAAGAACAAACATCGCACGACTCCGGGTCAAAAGAATCACCGATCCAACAAGCAGTATGGTGGAGGCACATGCTGCCTGAAATCCCCTAGGCGCATGCAGTCCGAGTACCGTAGAATATTACTCATGGCTCACACACCACCCGTAGAGACAGACCACGCCACAAGGCACAAACTGAAACCAATGCAGGAGCCAGAGGCACATGACCTGCCAGTATCACATCAGCCAAGAACTGAAGGTTGGGTCGCCGGCACGAGGGTCTGGGGCTCCCCATTCCCCTTTCTGTGGAGGAGGGTGTTGCACAGACAGCGACGCGGCAACATGATGACATCATGCTTGTTTGCTAATTTTCATTTGGGGAGTTCTGTCCACTCATTCGGCTTTCGGTAGCAGTTTTTTCACCAGAATAGGGGTTTGTTTTGGGGTGCTTACCTTTCTGGGTGCCAGACCCGGTTGATGGCAGATATAGAATGCTCCTCGTGCCTCTCTGAGGGGGCCATGTTCTGTCTCGTGGTCCCCGGTAGGCAAGACCTCCATGCACATTGACTGATGCCAGAAAGCTAATATAATACATATCAGCCTGGATAGCTCTGGGGAGCCAACGAGGCTCCCCCCAGAACAACTGTTGATTGATTAACAGTTGAAAGGTGGGCCGAAAGAACAGAGCTCAACCCCCTCAAGGACAACTTGGTGAACTAGGTGAATACATCAGTCTATGAACTGGCAGTTGGAGCATCCCGGCTCGCCTGAGCGGGCTACCCCTTTCCCCCCTTTTGGCGGAGATGGGGGCTCTAATGAGCAGGCACACTAGTTGGATAACGACTTGCTTGTTTATTTGTTTTCTTTTGGGTGGAGTTCTTTGGCTCTGTTCGGATGTAGGTTGCAATTTTCACCAGTTGGAGGTTTGTATTGTTACGCTTACCTTTCTGGGGGTATACCCCGGTCGATGGCAGAAATGACATACTCTAAATGTAGAATGCTCATATGGCCATTGCTCCCCTGCGCCTCTCTGATGGGGCCAGGTTCTGGCTCGTGGTCCTCGGTAGGCAGAACTCCCGTAACTGATGTCCCCAAACTAATATAGCACATCAGTCTGGATAGTTTCAGGGGCCCAACAGGGCTCTCCACAGAAAGGGCACATATAATTTACCATACACAAAGACCTGTTGTTTGCACCAGTGTTGTCACACATTTTATCTACTTTTAGACATGCTTTACTGTATTTCAGTTTTTTCAATATTTTTTGCCAATGTTGGTGATTCGGGCCCCCACATAATTTAATTAAATGATTATTAATAAGAAAAAACAGTGTACAGCAGAGACTTACCTGCTGTTTGAGAATCATACCCATCTTGTCTTTCCATCTTGACTGATAATGGAAACCTGTCTCGTGTGTGATCACCATTAATCAGAAGTTCAGGTTGTTCCCTACAACACGTTTGACTGACAGTTGAGACACTTGCATCACATCGTGTAGGCATATCACATTGAGTCTCAACACTGCCATCTATAAAAAATGTGCTGAACAGCAGATTCATGCTAGGTCCGCAGCCATCACACGGGTCCGTCTGCGTTGCTATGGTGTTCGGTAGATTTGATAGGGGACAATTACACTCTAGCAATGGGTTTTCTTTTCTTTTGGCAAATGACACAGGAGCAAATGTTGTAACAACTGGTTCTTTCATTACCTCACTCTCACTGATAAGCTCTATACTGTTACTACCATCAACATGAATCACTTTTGAATGTTTTTCTGCATCAATGTGCATTACTTCAAGAGTCTGGCCACCATTCAGGTGAATAACTTGCACTGTTACGCCATCATCCATATGCACCACTTCCATTCTTTCTCCATCTGACATGTGAATGGCATTCACCGTCTCTTTGTTACGCACACACTTCAGTTTGGATCTTGGGTTCTCCTCCACCCGCACAACTTGAACCGACGCCTCTGAACTATCACCATCTGTTCTCTCATCGACCACTACAATACAGTGGTGATTGTGTGCATCTTCATACATGATAGCATGTATCTCTCTCCCTCTCTCTCTGCCTCAGACAAGACTAGGATGTTTATGTTATTCTTTAAAACAAGAATAATAATCAACAACCTTACATTTTTCACATTGATACGAACGAGTCCTTTGGTCTTGTTTTGCTGTTATCTAAAAAAAAAAAAAAAATCAGTGAAAACATACTAAGCTTACATTAGACAGCAACAACTTACGATTAATTATGTAATTTTAATACTGAGGGAATCTGTTAGCAAACTGTAACAATTAGAAGTGAATTTGTAGAAAGAAAACCAATAGAAAGAATAATTCATTTTGTCAGGGAGAGGCAGCTTGCCTCTCTTGCCTCACAAATCAACCCATCCTCCGAACTGACAGAACGTTTTAATACTAAGTGTAATAAGTACATTTCCTGACTGTCATACATAGTACATAATTGCACTTATGGGGCTGTAACATTTACCTCCCCATTTAATTCTCTGTATTTTCTGTCAAGACACACTGAATTTTAGGATGAAGTTTTAAAGTTCAGTTGACTATACACAAGTTTTAAATATCAGGAATTTCTTTTTCAGTTTTTAATAAACAATAGAGATTTTATACAAATTTTAAAATATCCTGAGTTACTTTACAATTTATTTATATATTTTAGTTCTGTTTTATTTGTTTTATAAAACTGTAATATCAATATAGCTATAGGTTAAGTAGTACAGTAATTGTAATTAAGAAGCAATAAAATGCTTATCTTAAAAAACTAAGACGGTTAGGTTAGGTCGTTGTTTTCTATTCAGCTTTTCAGGTAAACTCAAATATTCACATTATATTTGACAGTACGATTCAATACTAAGTGTAAGTAAGTACAATTCCTGACTGTCATATATAGTACAATACATAATTGTACTTATGGGGCTGTTACATTTACCTCCCCATTTTTGGAGGACAGGCTACATAAATACACAGCTTGCCAGCTTGTGTATAATAATAATAATAATAATAATAATAATAATAATAATAATAATAATAATAATTGATTCACAAGAAGGCACAATGGGTTGGTGAGACTACATAAGATTGGTATTTTTACATTCCTGCAAAGCCATTAACACGCATAGCATTTCGAGCAGGTCCTTCATCTAACATATCAGGTAAGATGAAAAGAAACACTGTAGCAAGGTTTTATATCAACAAATAACTACAATATAAATTGACAGAGGTGATTACACTGGTAAAGATCTATGTCTTAAGTACAGTACTAATATTGGGGAAGTGGGTAGTACAAGATACAGTGTGGGTATAAAGCACAAGGAAGGAAACTATGAGGATGAAAGTAGGTACTTTTTGGCTTTGCTTTTGAATAGGGCATAGGTTGGACAATTTTTTAATTCATCAGAGAGTGAGTTCCAAACACTGGCTCCTTTTATTTGCATGGAGAATTTGCACAGATCTAGTCTGACTTTTTGGATATCAAAAATATATTTATTTCTGGTATGGTGGCTCATGGGTTCTATTACACTTGTCAAGGAAAAGTTTCATATCAAGGTTAGCATTTAGGAACAAGGTTTTGTACATGCAAATAGCACATAAGAATGTGTGGAGTGAGTGTATGTTTAGCATGTTAAGGGACTTAAACAGAGGGGCTGTGTTGTGTGAAGACAGAATTTGTTATAGTTCTGAGAGCAGATTTTTGCTGAGTGATGATGGGCTTGTGGTAATTTTATGTGGTTGAACCCCATGCACAGATACCATATGTAAGATACGGATAGATTAGCACATAATATAATGAGAGAACAGTCACGAACACAATATCTGATTTTAGAAAGTATTGTATATTAAACATTTTTTGAGACTTTTTGGCTAAGTATTGTATGTGGATGCTGAAATTCAGTCTCTTGTCTATGTTTAGGCCAAGGAACTTTCCCTCATTTTTACTGCTAATGTAAACATTGTCTATCTGAAGTTGAATCGGATTTGATGATTTACTACCAAATAAAATGTAGTAGGTCTTTTCTATGTTTAGTGTGGGTTTGTTGGTTGACATCCATCAGTTGACTTTTTTTAATTCCTTATTGACAATTATTTAGTGTGCGGAGATTGGAATCAGAATAGATGAAGGTAGCATCATCAGCAAATAGTATAGGATTAAGAATGCTAGAAACATTTGGCAAATCATTGATGTATACAAGAAATACAAGAGGTCCTAAGATGCTGCCCTGTGACACACCTACTGTTAATGGTAGAGTGGAGGAGGTTATGTTATTGATGGCTACATATTGGTGTCTGTCACCGAGATAGGAATGAATAAAATTTAGAGCAACGCCTTGGTTACTATAGTGGTGAGGTTTAAGTAAGAGGTAGTTATGGTTTACAGAATCACAGGCCTTTCTCAGGCCAATGATGAGGCCAATTGGGAACTCATTTTTGTTAAGGGTTGTGTATATTATATTAAGCAAACTAATAATGGTGTCACTGGTACTCTTTTGGGAATGAAAGCCAAACTGGCAGGGACGTAATATGATGAGTTTTACACAGTAGGAATAGAGCTGTTTGTATATAATTTTTTCAAATATTTTTGAAAGTATAAGTAGATTTGATATTGGTCTGTAATTATTTATATCAGCTGGCTCGCCTTCTTTATGAACTGGCATCACTCTTGCGGATATCACATTAAGGATATCAGGAAAAGTATGCACTAGAAATTTGTTGAATAGCAGGCCTATGAGTAGTGCCAGAGCAGGGGCAACACTCTTATATATCATAGATGGTATTTCACTAATATTTCCAGCTTTGATTTTAAGTGATTGAATTATGGATATAATGTCTGTCGGGCTGACTGATAAAAGGAATAGAGTTCGGATAGCTGCCAGTGAGATATATAGTAACATGTGTTTGGGTCTCTGGGATTTTTCTGACAAGGTTAGCACCAATTGATGAAAAGAAGCTATTGAATACAGTTGCAATTTCTAAATCTGTTGCAAGTATGTAACCATCTTTGGAGATTTTTATCTTCTTGTTATGTGATTGTTGTTTAGATCCTCAGATGTTAGAGATGGCTTTCCAAGTACTTTTCATTCTTTTTACTTCTTTAAATCTATTCTCATAAATGGAAACTTTGGCTCTTCATATTATATTGCTAAGCATTGATGAGTATCTCTTATCATCATCTTTTGTAACTAGGCCAATCCTATGTTTTTTTTTCATATTCGTGTTTCCTGTTAATTGATTTAAGTATGCCACTTGTAAGCCAGGGGTTGTTTAATCTTTTGGCAGTTACTTACTTCATGAGGAGATGATAAGTGCGTGTTGTGGAGGCTTAGGGTTTTGGAGAGAAAGATGTTGGCAAATGAATTTATATCCTGTGTATTATTGAGTTAAGATTCCCAGTTTATACTGTATTATGAAGTGCATTTATGAGGTTCCCTATTGCTGATTTGCTGTGTAGTCTAAGGGTAAGTTTATTGGTAACCGAAGGTGTTATGTCCATGTTTGCCGAGATGAAGGTAGGATAGTGATCGGTTGTTCTGTCAGTGGTTATACAAGAGACAACTGGGGTGTTATATTAGTCCATATGTGGTCCCAGGTTGTAGCAGATGTTTGAGTAATTTGTGTTGTCTTGGTTACTGTGGGGATTAGCATACAGGACTTCATGCTGTTTAGGATGTATTCAACTTGGGGGCTATTTTGTTGACAGGGGTCAATGTTGACGTCCCCTCCTAGGATGATATAATTTTCGTTGAGTGTGTTGTTTATGATTAGGTTCCTTATAATATCTGAGAATGCAGATGTATTAGTATTGGGAAATCTATAAATACTGCAGCTCCAATAGTTATTGACAATTTAAGGGATTTGACTGAGAATTGAGCAAAGGTATATTCACAGTAGTCATCCCTATTGCTAATAACACTTGTGCAATTGAAACTATCTTGATAATAGATAGCTGTACCACATCCTTTTTTGTCAAGCCTGCAGTTGTGAATGGCTTTATATCCAGCTAAGTTGTATAGTTGGGTATGGTCTTTACTTAGCTATGTTTCTGTTAAAATAATGAAAGATAGTTTAGTGCCTAGTGCTTCAAGTAGCCCATTGATGTCATCAAAATGTTTACCAAGTGATCTGACATTTTGGTTGAATACTGATGGGCTAGTGTTATTTTGGAGTTTATTTTTTGCAAGGTTCACTGTGAAGTAACTACCAACAGTGATGATCAATGTGCTGGTTATTGTAGATATGTGATAGCAAATTTAATTCAGGGTCAATGGTACCAGTAATTTGCATAGAGTAAGAATGGAGAAGACTTTAAAGATATTCTGATTAGAATAAGGGGGAGGTGTGTGATAGTAGATTACATTAAAAATTACAGTGGAACCTCGGTTTTCGAATGCTCCTGTTTTCGAATATTTCGGTTTTTGAGTTAAAATTCCTTGAAAATTTCACTCGGTACTCAAGGTTTGCCTCAGTGCTCAAGTCTGTTGATACACGTATGGGCCAACCGAGCGCATGGCATACTTCAGTTTACCAGATGGGACTTCCTCCAGTTCACCAAGAACCCGAACCCGGCAAGCTGGGAAAGAACCAAATCCCTGACTAGCAAGCAAGCTGACCGACTGGGAGCCCAAACCAGCCAATCGTCGAGGTAGGCCAACACCTGAACACCTAGGAGACGCAAACGGGCCACCACAACCCGTGTAAGGCGCGTGAACACGCGAGGTGCCAGGTTCAACCCGAACGGGAGAGAACGAAAGTGGTAGCTCAACACCCCACAACAAAACCGAGCCAGTCCCTGAAACGTGGATGAATCGGGACATGCCAATAAGCGTCCCAGAGGTCCATGGACACCATCCAAGCGCCCGGCTCCAAGAGGAGCCGAACCTGAGACAGCGTAGTCATCCGAAAGGAGGGGCAATGAACCCAGGGGTTTAGACGGGACAGATCCAGAATGAACCGCAGGTCCGCGCAATCCCGTTTCGGAACCGGAAACAGACGTTAAACCCATCTGAGGGACGACGTCGTTTTGATGACGCCCAAGCGAACCCACTCCAAGACTACCCGACAGAGCGCAGGGGAAGAAACCTGCCCTGCCAGCCCCGTCCCCCCCAAGGGCAGGGGGGCCACTCAACACCACCACAGGCTGACAGACACGACCCGAAAGGCCCACGAATCGTGGTACCAGGCGTGGGCGAACAGCGCAAGCCGCCCCCCCCCCCCCCCCCATCGCCCCGTCAATGGGGCAAATCGCAAAAGGGTCGGCGACCCTTATGAGACCCAGAACCCAGCACAGAGCGAACACCGCGATGACCAGAGGAGGGAGGGTCCGGAGTAGGAGCCGAACCCGAACCTGACACCAGTGGCCTACCATGACGAGAGGAACCCCGAGCCCTGGCACGACCCTTCCGGGAAGACCCACCCCGGGACCCCCGGAAAACCAACAAGTCCGACATCGGACGACAAGTTGACGACGCAGCCTGAATAAACTGCGCCACGGCCGACTCCTCAAACAGAAGAGAACAAAATGGCGAAGAACACCTAAGAGCCAGAGCCTACGCAGATTCCACGGAGGAACCCAGCACCGTCTGCCGACACGCGAGACGGGAAGCATAAAACAGGGAAACCTCATCCCGCAAAATCGGCGTGAACAGCTTCAACAAGGCAGCCGACGAACGCGCTGCCGAGGACAAGGTGCCGGACCCCGGGATGGACCCAAGCGTCCTCACATCCTCCATGAGCCAATCCGAGGACAGCTCCAGGAGGAAAAAGAAACGCAAGGCCAAAGCCAAAAGGCCCCGGGCGCGCAAGTCCTCCGGTATGAGCACCGCCAAAAGGGTGGGAATCTGCACATGGAGCTGAATAACGCCCACATCGTGGGGAAGGGCAGGGGCAAACAAGCATTCATTTAGGTACTCAAGATCGCCCCCAGGAAAACCTGAAGCACCGTAGAAGCTTCCCGCCACTCCAGCGTGCGAGAACGACAGAAGGAATGCCAGGAATCCAGAACAAACAAGGGGCAGTCCACTAGCCAGGAAGACTCCGGAACCTCGTAACAGAGCCAGAAAGGGAACGACGTCCCAAACCTGAACTCGGACGGATCCATTTCCGAGGCATAATCCGGGTCACGCAGGAGGTAAGCTGCAAAGGCCGCCCGCACCACACCAGGTTGGATGCGATAAGCCGAAAACCTCCGGAAAAACGGAACCGACGGAACCGACGTACCCAGGGGAACACGGGACCGAACCCGGGGAGGGGCCGACACCAAATCCAACTCATACGCAGAGGGGGGAAAAGAAAACCCCACACCTTGTAACAATAACCCCCGCTCAGAGGGAAGAAAAACCCAGGCGGGGTCCAGCGGGGCGCAAGGCTCCCAAGTCAGCCCCTCCCCAGCCTCGAGGTCCTTCACCACAGGACCCGGGGCCGAGTCCTCTCCCCAAGCCCCGACCCCACAAGACAAGGACGGAGCAGCCGTAGAAGCTGGAGGAAGGGGGGCCCACTGGTCAGACCCGGAAGCTTCGGCCGGGAGACAAGACTCGAATGCCTCTGCCTCCCCCCCAGAAGGGGCACCCCCGAAGCTGCCCGAGTCTCGAGATCAAGTAACCCCTGCTCCGACCCCGAAACCCTCAGACGCTTCAGGGACGGAAGCAGGGGGGGGGGGGAAGACCAGAACAAACAGAAGGAAAAGGAGGTGCGGACCGAACCAGGATCGAAGCGACCCCACCCCCAAGTCCAGGTCTAAAGAAGCAATGTGGGGCAGCCCCGGGGCATCCCGGTGAGCAACCAACCGAGTGCGTTGCAACAGACGAAACCTAGACTGCAACGCACGATCCGCCTGTACCCGAATAGAATCATCAGAGGATTGGGTAAATCGAGTCACAAGCAAGCAGCAACACTCACAGGACTCAGGGACGAAAGTATCACCGACCCAACAGGCAGCGTGGCAGAGGCAAAAACAATGAGGGTCACCTGAGACAAGGGGACCGAGCAACCTTCAAACACGCACACACGATTGTCATGCCCTT
The DNA here is from genome assembly GCA_020271785.1 of Procambarus virginalis. NCBI lineage: Eukaryota > Metazoa > Arthropoda > Malacostraca > Decapoda > Cambaridae > Procambarus > Procambarus virginalis. Next base: position 10,914,531 of record WNGS01159612.1, read on the forward strand.
CAAGAAGACCTGGACAAAATAAGTACATGGAGCGCCACTTGGCAAATGGAATTTAATGTTAATAAATGCCATGTTATGGAACGTGGAATAGGAGAACATAGACCCCACACAACCTATATATTATGTGAGAAATCTTTAAAGAATTCTGATAAAGAAAGAGATCTAGGGGTGGTTCTAGATAGAAAGCTATAACCTGAGGACACTTACACACCGTTTGGTACCCTGGGTAAATCGTGAGCTGGCAGCACTTTTACCATCATGCAGAATTGGGGTTGTTCTTGGAGAAGTTATGGATCTTATTGAAAGATATGCCATTAATTCTCGAGAATTTCGACGTGCCATGCAAGAACATCTTGGAAGACGAACAAATCATTTTTTTTCATGAGTTTTACCATAAAGAATATTGTGCGAGGAGCCTGTGCCACGCTTTCTAACTTCAGAATTGCTTTTAAATACATGGATGGCGATATACTAAAGAAATTGTTCACGACTTTTGTTAGGCTAAAGCTAGAATATGCAGCGGTTGTGTGGTGCCCATATCTTAAGAAGCACATCAACAAACTGGAAAAGGTGCAAAGACATGCTACTAAGTGGCTCCCAGAACTGAAGGGCAAGAGCTACGAGGAGAGGTTAGAGGCATTAAATATGCCAAAACTAGAAGACAAGAAAAAGAGGTGATATGATCACTACATACAAAATAGTAACAGGAATTGATAAAATCGATAGGGAAGATTTCCTGAGACCTGGAACTTTAAGAACAAGAGGTCATAGACATAAACTAGCTAAACACAGATGCCGAAGAAATATAAGAAAATTCACTTTCACAAACAGAGTGGTAGACGGTTGGAACAAGTTAGGGGAGAAGGTGGTGGAGGCCAAGACCGTCAGTAGTTTCAAAGCGTTATATGACAAAGAGTGCTGGGAAGACGGGACACCACGAGCGTAGCTCTCATCCTGTAACTACACTCAGGTAATTACAGCGAGCAGGGACTCCGGGGTCACATCCATCGGACCCACGCGCCCCCTAGGGGATTCCCAGGGGATTCCCAGGGGATTCCCAGGGTCCTGAGCGTTTACTTTAAGAGGACTCGCGCTCAGGTAGTCCCAGGCAGGGCGCTGCTAACCGGCACCCAAAACTACCAAGCGAACTTCTATAGCTGTACCTCAGGGACGTGTACACTCACGGGGACCTAGCAGGGGGCGCCACCGAGGAGAACCGTGGAAGGGCAAAAACTAGTGGAATAATAGGGCAGAACCCCCACCAGGCAAAAAGAAAACAAAAACCCCACAAGAGGACAGCGAACCCCAAGGAACAGAGCCGGCCACTATGTCGGGAATAAAAGCTGTGCAGCACCCTGCGCCCCCACCAGTGCAAACTGCCTCTTACCTGCCGGTAACAAGGGAGAACAGAACACCCAAGAGCACAACAGGCGGCCGAAAAAACGAAAAGGTAAAACGGACCAGCAGAAGCAGACCCCAAGGAGCCTGTGGAAGGTGGCCCCAAAGGCAGTACTTACAGGGCACCTAGGGAAGGAAGCCCTAGGCGCATGCAGCCCGAGTACTGAAAATAACTCCTGGCTCTCGCACCCACAAAAACAAACACCACACGCAAAGCACAGTGCTGTAGCGACACCGGAGCCAGAGCACACGACCTTCGCCAATAGCATCAGCCTCAAGAACTGAGGTGTGGGTAGCTGGCATGGAGGGTCTGGGGCTCCCCCTTCCCCTCCCAGGGAGGGGGGAAGCTGTGCAGACAGCGGCGCGGCGACGTGTGACGTCACACTAGTTTGCTTGTTTTCTGT
>WNGS01159612.1:10930819-10960382 GCA_020271785.1 Procambarus virginalis
CACACACACACAACACCACCACACACACACACCCACGCCCAACAAAAAGCCCACGCACCACCCTTGAATATTACAGGGTCAGGGATATCACGTTGTCCGGAGCGGAGCACCACGGCTGGAGCACGTGATCCTGGGCCCCGGGCCGGCGATCCCAGCGCCGACGAGAACGCATAGGCAGGCGTTTCCTTTTCACCACTATGCCCCATGGTACCTCAGCAGTAATATGGTACCGTGGGAGTTTAGTCAGCTGTCCACGGGCTGCTTCCTGGGGTGTATATGGTGGTGGAAAAAATAGTAGTAGTAAAACAGTTGATTGACAGTTGAGAGGCGGGCCGAAGAGCAGTGCTCAACCCCCGCAAAACACAACTGTGGTGAACACACACACACACACACACACACACACACACACACACACACACACACACACACACACACACACACACACCACACACACACCAACACACATGAGATGCAGGCTGGAGTGAAAGAGATGGGCAGGCTGGAGTGAAAGGGACGGTACCTCAGGTGGGGATAGAGGAGTCACCTAAGCAACAGGAGACAACGAGTCTGTTTGAGGGGTGAGGTCTCAGATTGGGCGAGACGTTACGAGGGGAGGTCCCGCAGGGGTCAGTCCTTGGACCTATACACTTTTTGGTTATATGTAAATGATCTCCCCAGAGGGTATAGATTCGTTCCTCCTCAAATGTTTGCCGACGATGCAAATTAGAGGAGGATTGAAACAGAGGATGATAGTAGGAGGCTACCAGATGACCTAGATAGACTGATTGAATGGTCCAACAAATGGCTGTTGAAGATCAACCCGAGTCAATGGCAAATAGTAATGAAACTAGGCAGTGGAACAGGAGGCCAGACACCGGAATCAGAATAGAAATATGAAGTACTTAATGAAACGGACAGAGAGAAAGATCTGGAGTTGATATCACACCAAACCCTGGTCTTCTGAAGCCCACATAAGAGAATACAGCCTGCGGCATATGCGAGGCTGGCTAACATCAGCAAAGCGTTCAGGAACCTGTGTAAGGGAATCATTCATAATTTTGTACACCAACATATGTAAGACCAATCCTGGAGTATGCGGCCCCAGCCTGGAGCCAGCCCGTGTGTGTGTGTGTTGTGTGTGTGTGTGTGTGTGTGTACTCACCTAGTTGTACTCACCTAGCTGTGTTGTGCGGGGTGTGAGCTTTGGCTCTTTGGTCCCGCCTCTCAACCGTCAATCAACAGGTGTACAGATTCCTGAGCCTATTGGGCTCTATCATATCTACACTTGAAACTGTGTATGGAGTGTGTGTGTGTGTGTGTTGTGTGTGTGGTGTGTGTGTGTGTGTGTGTGTGTGTGTTGTGTGTGTACTCACCTAATTGTGCTTGCAGGGGTTGAGCTCTGACTTTTTGGTCCCGCCTCTCAACCGTCAATCAACAGGTAATGTAATTACCTAAGTGTAGTTACAGGATGAGAGCTACGCTCGTGGTGTCCCGTCTTCCCGTCACTCTTTGTCACATAACGCTTTGAAACTACTGACGGTCTTGGCCTCCACCACCTTCTCACCTAACTTGTTCCAACCGTCTACCACTCTATTTGCAAAAGTGAATTTTCTTATTTCTTCGGCATCTGTGTTTAGCTAGTTTAAATCTATGACCTCTTGTTCTTGAAGTTCCAGGTCTCAGGAAATCTTCCCTGTCGATTTTATCAATTCCTGTTACTATTTTGTACGTAGCGATCATATCACCTCTGTTTCTTCTCTCTTCTAGTTTTGGCATATTTAATGCCTCTAACCTCTCCTTGTAGCTTTTGCCCCTTCAGTTCTGGGAGCCACTTAGTAGCATGTTTTTGCACCTTTTCCAGTTTGTTGATGTGCTTCTTAAGATATGGGCACCACACAACAGCTGCATATTCTAGCTTTGGCCTAACAAAAGTCATGAACAATTTCTTTAGTATATCGCCATCCATGTATTTAAAAGCAATTCTGAAGTTAAGAAGCGTAGCACAGACCTCAGTGTGCTGAGGTCGCATTTAATTGTCAGACTGCTATCGCGGGGGAGGATACTGCTTACTGTGTCCAGATGCTGGACACCTTTTTTAACCAGAAGAGTGGCAGTGTTGATGACGTCAGGGAAGTTACTGCAAGATTCAGGGACTCTTAAAGCTCTTCTAAGGTTATTGGTTGCTTCACATTCCAGGAGATAGTGAAGTAGGGGCTTTTCTGTGATTGTTTGGGAGAAGATGCACTCTCTCTGTCGGGGTTCACCAATCTCCCAGTTGCATCTGTAACCTAGACGTAGTCTGTATAACCGAACTGCTATTTCCCTGTGGATTCCAATTGGGATATTTAACCTTTCTAACTTGGTGGCCTGAAGATACCATATTGTAGAGGGCGAACCTTCTGCTACTCTCTGGTGTAGGTAGGCTTTGTTGAGGTGTGAGAGTTTTATGGTGATTGTGTTTTTTTATGTTCTCTAGGCTGGGTTGGATTGTTTTGTGTACCACTGGATGACGAGTTACCAATTTAGCAATTTCGTCGGCTTTCTTGTTTTAATGGGATTCCAACATGGAATGGGATCCATTTTAGGGTGATGTTGAGTCTTTTGCCTTTAGCGATTGTGCCAAGATACAAAATGGTGGTAATTATTTCCACGTAGTCTTTCCACTGTTTTTTCCATAATATTTGAAGTGCAACTTTTGAGTCTGTGTGTATGATTGCATTTTGAGTGTTTTGTGCAATCACATATGGGAAGGTCTGTTGTATGGCAAATAGCTCGGTTTGGGTTGATGATACTGGTCTTCTCAGTCTCTAATATTCCTGTTCGCTGTCCGTGCAAAGAGCAGCGCCAGCACTTTCATATTCTGTGTCAATCGATCCGTCTGTGAAGATGTGGGCATGGCTCCTGCTACTGCAATGTTGCACATTTGCTTTTCTATGATGTGCCTAGGAAATGTATATGTTTATCTCTCAGAATGTTTGGTAATATGTTCATTGTTTGTGATGTGTATGTATATGTATGTATTAACACGATGTACTGAACAGGGTGAGTGTAACACCCATGACGCCCCCCCCCACTAGAGTTCTCACCCAGGTAAGCCTTCTCCAAGAGGTCAGCCCAGATGACCTCCGGATTATCTTGTATGTTGTTTACAAAAATTCCTGGGTTAGTCTTAGTCAGTGTAGTTTCAAATAGGTAATATTTCAGGATACTCTTGTCAACAGAGTAAGGGAGTAGACCCCAGATCCTTATGTGTAAACATACATGGATTTCCCCCCTTTTAGCCAGGTCAGAGGTTAGTCAAACACGTAATTAATAACTCCTCTCTTGAACAGTGCATGGTGAATGTCAAACAAGTAATGAAAATTCTTGAGTGTTTGTGCACGTGTGGCCGACCTCTTATTTCTTGGTGTAGGTAGCACAATAAATCTTCCCCTCCCCCCTCTTGGGGTAGTATATAGAGGTCCTGTAGAGACTTAGAGACACAGAGTGCGGGACACCAGGATTGTGAGCGGGTCTGTGATGAACATCCACAGCCAGGGGAGAGGCAATGTCCACCGGATGGAGAGACAGAGGTCTTAAGGTACTGTGTGTGATCTCTGAGATTTTGTTCCATGTCTAAATTTCTTAAACTGTTGGCCAGTGTTAGAGTAGGATTTATAGTGGTGGTTAGTATAATTTTGGTTTCAATAAACTCCTGTTAAATTTCCCGGCTGTGTCAATTGTTGAATCCTCTTAGCCTTTTGGATATAGTGGCTGACAATCGTCCCATAATTAATGACAGTCATAGAGTACTCTCCAAGTCAAGCAATGTTTCTTGCCTCATTGCTTGATTTAGTCTCAATGGTCAAAGGCAGATGGTGGCAGCGTATTTAATCCTGTGTGGCATTTCCTTGTTGGCAGCATACCTTTTGGTTCCGGTGTAACCATCATATGTCAGCTCATATTGCAGTGTTCAATAAAAGCGTTACCAAGTGCAACTGATCAGGAAGTGTTACTCATGATAAGTAGTAGTGTTTACATTATTAGCTTAGTATACATTATAGAGGTGTACAATAGAGGTATTTTACTCAGGTGTTACAATTTTACACGGGTTTTACATGAGAATAGCTTGAGCTATCTCATCCCTTTGTGTGTATTTTACCTCAATAAACTTATTTCAATTTCAATTTCAATGATGTGCCTTAGGATTGTTGGATCATAGGCAGCCTTTTTCATTGGAAGACTTTCTATTACTATTTTAAAGGTAGGCTCCTCCCATGGTGGGGAGAAAGTGTAGTTTGGGTGTGGTTGATCACCCTTTCTATCAAGAATCATGCTTTTTAATTGTAATGTGTTTTCCACTCTGGCAGCCCAAGAGTTTCCATTGATTTGGCCAAGTCCAACCACCAAAGCCTGCAGTACTGGAACTGGATCAGAGGAAATAGTTATCTTACTGATAATCGTAGCTGTTCTTTGTGATATTCGTTCTTGAAGAGAGGGCAAACCCGTTTCCAGTCTGGTCCACATCGGGGCTCCCAGGGCAGCTCTCATAGCATTGTTTTGTGCAATTTCAAGCTTTTTCCACTATTGGTGTGATAGACGTGTGAGTGCAGGTGCTGCATAGTCGATCACTGATCTGACTGCCTGTACATAGTATGTGCGAAGGACTTGCAGATTGACTCCTCCAGAGAGGGAGGTTTGCGACCTGAGGATTGCGTCCGGGCCGTAGTTTTCTCTCTTAAGTGACCTCAGCATTAAAATTCATGAGTGTCCATGATTATTGCTAGATACTGATAAGTGTCGACCCATTCAATTGGTTGACCCTGTACTGTGAGTTGGATGTTGGGCTTCGCTATTTTTATGGGCATGGCTTTTGTCTGTGGGGTTGAGTTTGATACCAATCTGTTTTGCCTCTTCATTGATGCAGTCTAAGAATTTGGGTGCAAGGCACGCCGCATCCCTTCCTTTTATGATGATGACAGTCATCCGCGTAGTTTAGCAGCCTGCAGTGATGTGGAGTTTCAACCTCATTATTTTTTTCCTTTAAACACATTAAACGCTTGAAGTGTGTCGTGTCTTAGCTCAATGGATACTCCCATTACCTCTGTCCCTGCTCCACAATTGGGTGGGCTTGTTGTGGGCTTGGAGATCAGGTCACATTTCACATAGACTGCACATCCCCTGGATTGCCCGTTGACCCATGGAAGAAAGAAGCCTCGATTGCCTGAGATTTTAGGTTCTAATCCGGCTCGTAGTAAGCTCTCCTGTAGCATCAGGATGTCTATGCCTTTGGTTGCTGCTATGCATTGCAAGTGTTGCAATTTTGTGCACAGCCCTTACGCATTCCATTGCAGGATCTTTAGTCCTCTAGGTTGTTGGAATTTGCTGATATTACCGTGGTATCCATGGAGTCAGACGAATACGCTATGGAAGTTGAAACTGGAGTTGAGGATCTTGGTTTACTTGAAGTTGACTCACCAAGTTCACTTCCAGATGTACTGGTAAGGAAATTATCAAAAGAAGGCACCAAACCGGGAAGGCTATGTAGCACCACCAAAACACAAAATAATCAAAGTGCGCTAAATATCACCAAGAATGCCAATACGAGAACAAAAACGCATAAGGCGAACGATATCAAAAGTATCCGATTCACCTAGAATTCTATCAAGGGACAAGCGACCATGAGGGACGGTCGGAAAGCAAGACACACGCTCGTCCTGGAAGTCAGGATATTTAACAAGAAGATGCAAAACTGTAAGAGGGACAATGCAATTCGGACAATAAGGAGCAGGTCGGCGCTCCATTAAGTGACCGTGAGTTAAGCGAGTATGGCCAATCGGCAGCCTTGCTAAAGCAGTTTCCCGTCTCCGGTTATGGTGGCAGGATGAAGGCCACGGGGACACACTATGTTTGAGAGTATGTAGCTTGTTACTAACTACAGAGGACCAACAACCCTGCCAACGGGCAAGGATGGAGGATTGAATAACAGGATAAAAGTCGGAATAAGGAAGACATTTACGGGAGATGGGACAAGAATGGATAGCTTCCTTAGCGGCAGCATCCGCACGCTCATTCAAAGAAACACCAATATGGCTGGGAACCCAGCAAAACTCTACGATTTGAATTTACTAGAAATAAGAAACAACCAATGTTGAATCTCGATGGCCACTGGATGGATAGGATTAAAGGATCCTAGAACCATGAGGGCACTACGAGAGTCAACTACAACCACAAAGGAGGAATGACAATGAGAAAGCAAGAGACGGAGAGCATAGAGAATAGCATAACGTTCTGCTGTGAAGACGCTGGCCTCCGAAGGGAGGCGACACATATAAGTGCGGTCAGGAAAAACAACAGAGTAGCCCACACCGTCCGCAGACTTAGACCCATTGGTGAAGATGGAAATAGAGTGGGAGTGCGAAGAAAAGTGCTCAAGGAAGAGGCTTTTCAGAATTGTAAGAGGCATAAAGGCTTTAGTGACACAAGACAAGGACTTACAAAACTTGGGAAGAGGGACCCTCCACGGAGGCAAGGAAGGAACAATATGAGGAGAAACATTAGAAATATGAACAGAAAGAGAATCCTGTAAGCGAAATAACCGAACAGAAAAAGGGAGACGATGAAGAGGAACAGGGGCTACAGGAGGAGTAAAAGTTAAAGCACGACAGAGGCGAGAGGAAGGATGTTGTAAGGACCGTGCAAGATAGCGAAGACAGTAGCGATCACGGTGGTCCCGAAGAGAGAGAATGCCAGCGTCAACATACAAATTGAGGGCGGGAGTCGAACGAAAGGCAACAGAACTGAGGCGCAACCCAGTATGGTGCAAAGCATCAGGACGGTTAAGAGTAGAAGGAGAAGCAGAAGAGTATGCAGGGCAACCATAATCGAGTTTAGACAGGATGAGAGAGGAGTGCAAATAGAGGAGCGTGGGCCTATCTGCTCCCCAAGAAGTATGGGACAAAACCTTAAGGAGGTTAAGGGTCTTAGAGCATTCAACTCAGAGGTAAGAGATATGGGCTGACCAAGACAAACGAGTGTCAAAGACTAACCCTAAAAGCTTAGCAGAATCCCTGTACACAATGGGATGACCATAAAGCAACAAATGGGGACGAAGAACTACATGCTTCCGAGTAAAAGTCATAGCACAAGTCTTAGACGCAGAGAACTTGAAGCCATGATCAGTGACCCAAGACGACACGGCATCAATCGCAAGTTGAAGCCGTCGTTGAAGGAGAGGCGAATCATCACCCTGACAGCAAAGGGTAAGATCATCAACACAGAGAGCGGAGAAGACGCCAGAAGGAAGAGAAGAAAGACCATTGTGGGCAACCAGAAAAAGAGTAGTGCTCAGAACACTACCCTGGGGTACACCCTCATACTGCCGAATAGGGGCAGAGAGAGTAGTACCAAGCCGCACACGAAAGAAACGACGAGAGAGGAAGCTCAGGAGGAAAAGAGGGAGATTCCCACGAAGACCAAAAGAATGAAGTTGAGACAGAATATGATACCGCCAGGTAGTGTTATAAGCCTTTCCAGGTCAAAAAGGATGGCAACAACGTAGGTCTTCGCAGCAAAAGCAGTACGAATATAGACCTCCAAGTTCACCAGGTCATCCGTTGTGCTGCGGCACTTGCGAAAACCAAATTGAGAAGGGAAGAGATGGTGATAGTGTTCTAAGAACCACATCAAACGAACGTTAACCATACGTTCAAAGAGCTTGCAAACACAACTCGTGAGGGGCAGTAGGGCGGAAGTCCTTGGGGGATGACCCGAGAGACCCTGGTTTCTGAACAGGGAGGACAACAGCATCGAGCCAGTCTTCAGGGACTGACGAAAACTCCCAGACCCGATTGTACAGACTCAGTAAATACTGAGACGTGCACGGAGGGAGATGGCGAAGCATTTCATAGTGAATGCCATCGGAGCCCGCTGCTGTAGAACCGCAAAGGGCAAGGACTGACTGAAGTTCAGAGAGAGAGAAGGGATCATTATAGGGAAGGCGAAGATAAGTACAGAAATTTAAAGGATGAGATTCAAGAATAAGCTTACGAAGAAGGAAGGATTGGGGAAGATGAGACCCAGAACTAACAGATGAAAAATGGGAAGCCAGCTCAAACACGACGCCACAAGAGCACCACGGAGGCGAAGAACCGGCGAGACATCGGGAACGAACTTACCCGCAATCTTGCGGATACGCTTCCAGACCAGAGGGAGAGGAGTTTCGGACGTAATGGTAGAGACATAAGACTTCCAGCAAGCACGTTTAGCCGCACGGATGGTCCTACGGGCCACCGCACTCGCTTTCCGAAATAAAAGAAAAGACTCAACCATCTGCCGGCGACAATGTCTCTTCCAGGCTGCACGCTTAGAGCGGACAGCCCGAGCACAGTCCACATTCCACCAGGGAACGCACTTCCACGTTCCCCGAGAGGAAGAGCGGGGAATAGAGTGAAAGGCAGTGTCGAAGACAGTGTCATGAAAAAGAAGGAGGGCACGAGGGAGAGGTCGGAAATAGTAGCACAGAGAGTAAAGAGGCGCCAGTCAGCCTTGGCAAACTGCCACCTAGGGAAGGAGAGAGGAGGGTGAAAAGAGAAAAAAGTAACAAGGATAGGAAAATGGTCACTGCCGTGGAGGTCATTGACCTCCAGTGTGATTCCTTCCCGAGTTTCGGACAAGGAACTCGGCAGTCATACTATAGAATTCATCCTATGAAGGACCCGCCACCCAAAATCTAAGAAAAGGGATGACGAGCACAGAGAAAGATCGAGACAAGAAAGAGAGCGAGTCCGAGAGTCCAAATGAGTTGGGCTCACCAGAATTAAGAAGGGACAGGGAAGAAGAGAGGATGAAAGGCTCAAGGAGGCGACCCCGGGTGTCTGTCAGCACACCACTCCAAAGGGCATGACGACAATTGAAATCACCCAGCAGGAGCACAGGCTCCGGCAAGGAGTCTAGAAGGTGTTGAAGATCGGGAAGAGAAAGTGGGACAGTGGGGGGGAGATAAATGGAACAAACCGTGTACCATCTACGCACAAAGACACGGGCAGCAGAACAGTGGAGAGGCGAGGAAAAAAGTATGGGGACAAAGGGAACATCGGAGCGAATCAAGAGAGCAGAAGAATTATGGGCCCCAGCAACAGCTGGGGGGGGGGAGAGAAAAGAATAGCCACGGAAGCGACCAGGACGAGCACCAAGCATCGGCTCCTGGAGACAGACACAGAGGGGCGAAAACTGTGAAATGAGAAGTTGGAGGTCAAGGAAAGTGGCGTAATATCCACGGATGTTCCATTAAAGAATAGACATCGGCAAAGAGAGAGAGGAGAGAAACAGAGAGGAAAGAAGAAACAAAGGTAAAGAAGGAACACAGCACGTTAAAAAAGCACAGAGTCAGGGTCAGGATCAGGGTCAGCGAAGGAAGGGTTAGGGGGCATGGATAAACTGAGTAAAGAAGGAGGGAAAGAAGCAGAACAGACCAGAGGTGGACAAGCAGGGCCTGGAGGAGGAGGAGGGGCAGAAAGAGGGGAGTGCACCTCAGTGAGGGCAGTGACCGAGATGGAACCGGGCTAAAGAAACCCCACAGGAGGAACAGGGGGCTCCACCACCGAAGCGGGAGGGGAAGGAACGATAGAATCAAGATAGGGGTGAAGAAGAAAGCGAAGCCTTCTTACCGACGGAGAGGAGGAACGAGAGGAGCCAGGTTTTGCTTCTGACTCAAAGAGACAGGCGTCCCAACAGCAATGTAGTGGGCAACAGACTCCAGNACACACACACACACACACACACACACACACACACACACACACACACACACACACACAACCACACACACACACCACACACACACAACACACGGTCCTGCAAATGGCTGTTGAAGTTCAACCCGAGTAAATGCAAAGTAATGAAACTAGGCAGTGGAAACAGGAGGCCAGACACAGGATATAGAATATTAGATGAAGTACTTAATGAAACAGAAAGAGAGAAAGATCTAGGAGTTGATATCACACCAAACCTGTCTCCTGAAGCCCCACATAAAGAGAATAACGTCTGCGGCATATGCGAGGCTGGCTAACATCAGAACAGCGTTCAGGAACCTGTGTAAGGAATCATTCAGAATCTTGTACACCACATATGTAAGACCAATCCTGGAGTATGCGGCCCCAGCATGGAGCCCGTACCCCTGTCAAGCACAAGACGAGTAGTGTAAATGACGACTAGAACCGTGCGCACCATCTGGCCAGGTGAGCTCATTAGAGCCAGCTGGCCATGTGGTGCTCAGGTATGTAGCCACATAGTGTTGTAAGGGGATTTTCCCGGAAGTTGGGGCATGTCGGATGCGTGTGAGCGTCCGGTGTTTGGGTATGTGGTCAGGGAAGATTGTGGTCATGTTGTTTTGGGGGTAGGGGAGTATGTAGGGCTATGTGATATGTGGATATGTTGTTGAGAGTAAATGAATATGTATGTTTGTTTTCCGTAGACTTAATCCTGTGCATGCGTCCAGTGTTTGGGTATGTGGTCAGGAAAGATTGGGGTCATGTTGTTTGGGGGGTAGGGGAGTATGTAGGGCTATGTGGTATGTGCTAGAGTAAGTGATATGTGGATATGTTGTTAAGAGTAAATGAATATGTACGTTTGTTTTCCTTAGACTTAATCCTGTGCATAGATAATAGTTTTTGATTAAAGACTATGTATTGCTATGCGCCTAGAGTATGTGGTGAGTGCTCTAGAAGGTCCAACATATGTTGATGTGATAGGGACAGGGGTGAGGGAGGGAGGGGATAGGGAGTCTGAGGGAGAGTGAGGGGAGCTTCCCCTCGGCGTGAGAGTGTTTAGAGCCATTTGTGGTTTTTGTCAGCTTCCGTTTAGGTAGCACTTGAGAGAGTGTCATGTTGGGTAGGGGATGGAAGCTATGGGCCACCCCTCCCCCTCCCCTCCCTTACCTTCTAGAGTGGGACACCCCTCTCCCTCCTCTCCCCTACCTTCTAGAGTGGGACACCCCTCTCCCTCCCCTCCCTTACCTTCTAGAGTGGGGCACCCCTCTCCCTCCTCCCCCCTACCTTCTAGAGTGGGACACCCCTCTCCCTCCTCTCCCTTACCTTCTAGAGTGGGGCACCCCTCTCTCTCCTCTCCCTACCTTCTAGAGTGGGACACCCCTCTCCCTCCTCTCCCTTACCTTCTAGAGTGGGGCACCACTCTCCTCCTCTCCCTACCTTCTAGAGTGGCACACCCCTCTCTCTCCCCTCCCTTACTTTCTAGAGTGGTAGGGACCAGGTCCACATATTCTTTTATTAAACACTTAAGCGATTTACAACGATAATAATAATAAGACTTCTTGGTGGTTTAGCTAGCAGACAGATGGGAAAGGCTTTCATTCAGTCCATCGAAGCTTCTGGTCATCCTAGCCAATCATCCAATCTGTAGACAGGTAGATTGGGAGGGAGAGTGAGGGGACATCCATTATCCATGAAGTGCCAGGAGGGTAGGAGAGAAAGAAAGAGGCAGACAGACAGACAGACTGACAGACAGACAGACAGACAGACAGACAGACAGACAGACAGACAGACAGACAGACAGACAGACAGACAGACAGACAGACAGACAGAGAGGAGAGGCCCTTAAGATGTGAATGAAATGCGGCAGCAGTAGGCAGAGAAGGTCTGTTTTATGTCTATGTCTTCAGAAGGGTGTTTGTACCGCCCACCTTTCACTAGCTAACTGTATTTCCATGTAGCTGGTGTGGGCATATCTTCCGGAGTTAAGATGAGAGTCCTTATTTTTAACTTTTTCTCACCCAATGCAGCTGTTGGCGATCCATGACGTCCATTAGTTTCCCCCTACAGGAGGTTTTGGGACATAGTTCGGCCATACAAGACAGGAAGTGTGGAGGAGGGTGGGAGGGCAGAGTCTCTCTTAAGATGTACCAGTTGGCGGATAAGGTCTGTTTTATGTAACAAATGCATGGAAGGGGTCAGTCCAGGACGGGTGTAGACCATTACCCACGTACCCTTAAGCGTTTTCAAAGACCACAGAGAGGGTGTGTGAGTGTACTGCCCCACTGCTCAGAGCCAAACTGAGAGTATTTCCTTGTAACTGCGATCTTATCTCCTCCTCCCAGAGGGTGCGCACTGACTGCCGTTACTTCCTCCTACCCAATGCGGTTTCGTTAAGGAAAGGGAGATGTAGCTACCAGCAGCGGAGCCTCACTATTCCACTTACCGCCCCCTCGCACTGGGGGAGTGGCGGTAATGGGGTGTACCATCCACCCATCCACCCTCCACCCCTCCATCCATCCATCCATCCATCCATCTCTCTCTCTCTCTCTCTCTCTCTCTCTCTCTCTATTCAGATCATTTAATAGTTTGGAAAAGTAACATCATTTCCTTTCTCCTGCTGCCACTGTTCACGTATCTTTTTCATTTCACTTAGACTGACAGCTCACCAGAGGATGGAAGACTAATGTCAATTTTCGGGCCCCCATCTCTCACACCCTTATAACCGTATAACGTAACATGACCAACATGCTGACGTCGTTCTCTGCCCAAATAACATTAATCGTGAGTCGTGATCACTACCTACAAATTTTGTTAACTATGATCCCAACATCAGCTGTCCCAATAAATATCATTGAAATGTAAGCGTGTTTTTTCTCAATCTCCATCACCTCTTCTTCCTACACCGTTACTGCAGACCTTGTAACACACAACGTCACACACCATTCATATATAAGTCAATGCGGAAAAACATAGTCTTGATACTATTACTAAATTGACTTGTTCATTATCCACGAGTTCAAGATCGTCTCACAGCCTTGAAATCAGACATACATTAACCAAATGTAAACAGACCGAATGAGTCGATAGTGAAATAGCTCTGACTTGTATCACAGTCAAACTTTCTTCTATCCAAATAAATAACATTTGAAAAATGTATGTCTGTCTACTCATTCCGTCTCGTTAGGGTCTGACCTTGTGTCTTTCCATAGCGAGAGTTTTCACTCATCAGCCATTAGTAATCGTTCGATCCAGCAGAAAAAAAAACAGAGACTGCTGACAGTGTGACAGTTTTAACCTAACGTAACGTGGAACTCATCATCTTTTCAGCAGTCCAAATAACATTATGAAAAGTAAGTGAGACTTAGTCCAGCTCAATTACATGTCTTATTATTATATAATTGTGAAATAAGCACAGATGAGTTTGGGGAGACATGTTCACTACCTATAAATTCTAGATAGAAAAAAAACAGACTCATCATCTTTTTCAGCAGTCCAAATAACATTATGAAAAGTAAAGTGAGACTTAGTTCAGCTCAATTACATGTCTTATTATTATATAATTGTGAAATAAGCACAGATGAGTTTGGGGAGACATGTTCACCACCTATAAATTCTAGATAGAAAAAAAAACAGAGACTGGTGTTAACATAGTGGATGGAAAAAAAGTTTATCATTCTCTTAATACGTTTTTATTCAATAACTGACAGACATTACATATTTTTATCTTGACAGACTTTTTATTCAACAACTGGTAAACATATCACATCATAATGCAGTCACATAGTGTTAGCATAGTGGGTGGAAAAATAGTTTATCATTCTCTTAATACGTTTTTATTCAATAACTGACAGACATTACATATTTTTATCTTGACAGACTTTTTTATTCAACAACTGCTAAACATATCACATCATAATGCAGTCACATAGTGTTAGCATAGTGGGTGGAAAAATAGTTTATCATTCTCTTAATACGTTTTATTCAATAACCGGTAGGCATAATATAAAACACAATAACTGGAAGACATATCACATCATAACACACCCACATGAAGATAACATAACATAACATAATGCGGTTACATGACTACTGGATTTCAGCGGGGTTTCAAAAAGTTCTTTTTAGCTTTAGGCTTGGAAGTTTTTTTTTCTATAGTCGGACGATTAACACATCGTTTCATCGGTCGTTTGGGTGGGGGAGGTGCGATTATTTCACGCTCAACCTCATTATCACTGTCACTGGTACTATCAATATAGCTGAGTCTATTAAGATCATCCCCAACTCGAATCCTTCGCAGAGGGGTTAAGTTTTCGTCATCACTGCTTATTATCACAGACTGAGACATGGTGTTCCATTCATCACGACCTCTAGCCCGAGATGTAGGTTTGTGTGAACTTAGTTTATAGTTACGGGTTGTGGACGAGGAGGGGTGAGAGCTATGTTTAGGCTTATTGTTTGTAGTCGTGTCTTGGAGCGAACTAAGTTGTGGGTTTAGGAAAAGATTCATATCAATGTCTGTTAGCAAGCCCCGTTGTTGACTATCTGTAAGCATTATACGCTCATCCAGTAATGCTTCTACATTCAAATCATTTTCGGTCTGAGTAGCGGGGTTATCCTCTGAGAGAGAAATAGTGGCAAACACCGCATCATCAAGGCCTTCACTCATAGTCAAGAGGTCTGGATACTCACCCCCCTGTGAAATATCCACACTCGTTCTTACAGCTTCTTCTTCAGTGGAAAATCATCTTTCTATCTGATGACCAAATAACATTTTTGTAAATGTGAAGCTTTGTAGATTTAATTTTAAACAAAGGTGTGTCACTAGTCCACAAACTAAGAGTGGTGAGTCAGGAAGAATGTCTTTGTGAAATATGCACAGAAGAGTTTGGGGAGATATGATCACTACATACCTACAAATTCTAATATTTTTTGTTAACTGTGTGATCACGACATTTACCTCTTGGTCTCTTGTTCCGCCTCTCACTAGACAATAAACACAATTTTGTATAATTTCTCGACTAAAATACCACTCTGAAACATCTTTACACTTTATTTTTTCATTGTCACGTGCACAGCCATAAAAGGAAATCTCACTATTGCATGGATGTCTTGTGTGTTAAATATACGAACCTTTCCTAGCTTATCATTTTTCTTTGTGAAACTTATATGTGATGATCATATCTCCCGAGTCCACACAATAACCCACACATCACCCATCTTCAGTTTTCAAATCACAGCTCGCATCTAATTTACTGTTATTTTTTTTTTGCAGAAACTATGTTTTGAGAATATGCACAATGTCACCAATTACTGTTCGTATCAGCATCAAAGTCCTTTCAGTCATCAAAACAAGCAGAGGTGCAGCATAATCCACCAGAGATCTGATGTATGCAAGGTACACCATTTTGACAATTCCATCAGCGACCCACCTTAGCGAGATGACTGTGCTCAACAATAGCCTAGCACTCTTAATAATTTTATTCAAGCACTGATAACATAGCATAATGTAAGATTTTTTTTCACATTTCATATCGCGTGTGTAGATTTAGTTTTAACAAAAAGTGAAACACGAGAGCATGAACTAATAGGGTTGAGATAGGAGGAAAGGCTTTGTGGACGGCTAGTCATAACTTAACATATCAGATATGATTTCACAGAGTTTTAACCTTTTGCAAGTTTTTCAGTGTTTTCTCTTCACTTGTGCTAAGTGAGTCTGACAAAATGGGTCATTTCATTATTAGCCAAGGCAATACGCCATTAGCTAGTTAGTCAAAACATATAACACGCATTATTTCACAGGAATTTTTTCTAGCAAATATGCTTCCTTTAAGCAGTTCAACACATCAAACATCAGCAGTCCGCGAAATTCTCTTTAGTCAATAATCATCCTTTACAGTATTTCTTGACTAAAATAGCACTCCAAACATAAGTGGCCATTTTTATTCACACTGTCACACTTGGTCAATAATTTGTTTCGCAGAGTGACAAGTTATGCTTAGTGACGAGATTTCACGCTGAGCATAGTTTTTAAGAGAGTTCACACTGTATTAATTACGGTCAGGGATAACTTATGTTATGTTTATGAAGATCTTTACTTCTTATTTTCTTATTTTTACACATTTCCCTGCACCAGGCTTTTCAGCCTTCACATATTCTTTTCAAATCAACTTGGCTTACTGTTTTTCCAGTAGATTTGTTTCACATTACATATATTAATCAACTTTCAAATTCAGTTCAGTTTTTTCAATATCACAGCTTCGTTGTTCCCCTGTCAGTATCCAGTTCACCACTCACATATATATATTACTGTCACTAACCTTGTATTGGCTGGCTCCGACACTTCAGTTTACAACTCAGTAAGTGTNTGGTGGGAGCGTGTGCCAGTCACTCAGATCAGGAGTGATACCATTGGGTGCCCTGTTTGCGGGTGTTTGTTGCCAATGTCCCGGATGATATGGCGTCCCCGGTGGATGGTCAGGTCCCTTGGCAGTGGTTACGATGGGAGGCGTTCCATGTACGATTCCCTCGGACGTGTTTCCGGGCAAGTATGTCAGGTGATTTTCTACTTTTGTGCTTACTTTTGTGCTGTGTGCCCTTCTGGCTGTTTGTTTGCCTTCTGGTAGTTTGTGCCCGTGCCTCTCCCTTTGTTTGTGGCGAGGCGGGTGTTTGGTGGTTGTGTTAGTCTTTTAATAATTATCACTCTTCCTTCTACTTGGTCTTGAAGGAGGCCGGCCTCGGGTGAAGGGGGGCTGTGACGATCTCTGTCTGGAACCCGTAGATGCAGGACCGGGACGTCCACCTCCCGGGCTCGTGCGGCCTCAGGCTCTGCTTCAGGAGGCTGGGGTCGTTCGTGCCCTTATTGGGGTGGTTCTTCTCCGGCCCCGACCACGGCGGTCTCCGGGGTTGGAGGTCCCTGTGCCCTTCTTCATCACCTTCGAGGTCAACCCGGAACTCACAGTTCCTGCGACGGCGCTGGAACCAATCGTATTGGCGTATGCCTTTCCATTGGAGACTTTCAGCGCCGTGGAGAGGGGGACCTGCTGCCTGGGTAACAGCTTCTCCCCGATTCAACCTACCCTGGCTTTGCGCCCTGGTGAGGCCACTCCAGACCGACAACCAGAGCGCAACTCCATAGTCTCCTGAGACTGATGGATGCCTACTACTACTACTACTACTACTACTAGTCTTCATGTATTTATTTTGTGTTGTTACCGTGCCCTATGTGTTTTTTTTTTATACTTACGTGTTGTGTTTGTCTTTTTTATTTTTTATTTTTTTTTTGTTTGTATTGCTTGTTGTGTGTGTGCTATCTTATTGTATTTTTTATTATATTTCATTTTGTTCATACTGTTGTGCTTTGTTGTGGTCCTTCAGGCCGGCGCTTCTGTCTGTTTTGTTTCATACTGCTAAAATGTTTTAACTTGTTGCTATGTTCTTGTTTTGCTTGCATTGCATGCTTGTTTGTGATTGTTTTCTGTTTTGCTCTCTATTTTGTATCCTTTGTGTTTTTATCCTGCATTTCCTGTACCCTTTCCAATTTTGGTAATTGTTGTTCTGTCGGTCCTTCTGGCTGGAGGTTTCTTGTTTTATTCTGTTATGTTTCTAATTTCATGTTTTATTGTAATTTAACTCGCATGCTTGCATGTAAAAAAAAAAAAAGCAACCAAGAGGTATAAAGGAGAATGCTAGCACATTCCTCAGTAATACTGTTATATAGAAATGTTCCAACACAACAGCCACATCGGTACCACGATGAGTCATCATGAAAAGTTGTTTTAGAACACCAAAATTGGCAATAAAGCTCCTGATGTTGGCAGACATCATGCTAATGGATTGGCTGTTTATGTTCACACGTTCTTAAGGTAGATATGTTTAACAGCACAAATGAAGTTAGCGCAAATAAACAATTGTCACAAGAAAGCGATAATGCAGCACTGTTATAAATAATGATCATTAGAGGCGACGATACAAGGTAATTACAGGAGATATAACTACGCCAGACGTCACTACTGTGGTACACGCAGGTCATTGATGTTTCCAATACGTGTCATTATTGTTAACGCATTTCATAAGCGTCTGTGTCTAATGTCAACAATGGTGTAAAGACCCTAAATGGAACTGTTTCATGAGGCATGAACTTTTAACTCAGGTGGGAACGATCTAAGGCTCGTGGTTTAAGAACTGATGTAGCTGGAGTGTTAAATTTGTTGTGTTTTTGCTGGCATTTTAGTATTATGTTTTAGGGCATGTCGCTGTGACTTTATCTGAGACTATCAGGTCTCCGCCGGACGGGTTCCAGGTTCACTTCCCACCGAGAGAAGTAAGTCTGTCGTATTAGCCAGAAGTAACTGCCTCATGGGTACCTTCCAGCCACCAGGGAGTGGAGTACCTCATGTTAGCCTTGTACCACTCAAGGAATGTAGTGCAGTATTACCAGCAATGTTCCTACTGTATCTGAACGAAACACTTTTTGTCCTTCTTCCATGCCCATGGTTCAGCCTGAGGACCTACTGATTGCCAGTTGAAAGTCCTAACGCAGTACCCCACAGTACCCGGATGTTTAAACAAAAAAATACTTATTTTTATAAATCACATCTAAAATAAATAGCACCTCCCTCCCCTCCCCTCCCCCCCTCTTGCAAATCCCTCTCCATCCCTCTCCTTCCTCACTTGCCACAGTTTCATATTGATGCAGTTAACAACACCGTTGTATGTTTGTGTGAATGTGTGTTTTTGCGTGCATGTGAGTGTGATGTGTTTGTGTGCCTCGGTGACTGTATCGTGGAACCTTCAGGTCTCCGCCGAGAGGGTTCCATTTCCAGTACGAACCGAGACAGGGAACACCTTCGACCCTGGCGGTAGCAACTGCCGCATTGGTACCCTTCAGGTCTCCGCCGAGTGGAGTACCTCATGCTAGCACCGCACCACTCAAGGAATGAAGAGTTAGTGTTACCAACGATGTTGTTAACTCTATCAGTATGAAACCCTTGCATCCTGGCACCCTCCCTAGGACTCGTCCCGGGACCTTCTGACTCAGAGACGAGATTGCTATGCACTACGCCACAAAGACCCCCAAAGTTTTACAGAAAAAATACTTAATATAAACTACCAAAAATCCCCCAAAATCCCTCTCACAACCCTCACTCTCTCCATATCGGTTCTCTGCCAACCAGTTTCCTCCAGCACATTCCTCCCACCTCCCTTTCTCTCTCTCTCTCTCTCTCTCTCTCTCTCTCTCTCTCTCTCTCTCTCTCTCTCTCTCTCTGTTACTTGTGGGAATAAGGTTCACTTGTAACTACTCTATTAATTGTCATAACTAAGCTTCTACAAATACATTCGTTGTTACAATTCTTCTTCTTCACATACAGGTCATTGTCATAACTAAGCTTCTACCAATAATGTTCGTTGTCGCAGCTAAGCTGTTTCTCATACTTCTCGACTGTAGATCAGTTTTCTCGCCTTCATTTCTTGTTGCTCGTCTTTGGTCATGTATCTGTTTATGATCACATTATAATAGCCTTCGCTGACCCTTAGTAAATACTTGTGCTTTAATATGTAATCGAAAATGACAACATATTGTTAGTTGTCATTATCAGGCCCAATTCGGCATGTGAATTAAATCTCGTTTTCTGCCATATGATCATTTAAACACCTCTTATTGCTCCTAGTTAAAACTTTTCAATCTGTATCCTCTCATGTGATGATGTTTCCTTTGCTTCACATAATCCACGAATGACAAGTGTCCGCTGTTACGTACTCATAGCTGGCTACGTAATAAAATTTATATAAACTTTCGTGATATCAACTGTATATGTGTATATGTATTATAATCATCGTGTGAGTTGGCAATGTCAGGGGGTACAGGAGCGGTGGCGTCTCCACACACGTATTTGACCTGTTAGATTCGGGAAAGAGAGTTTGCTGGACCTGTTCAGTTTAGAGTTCCAGATGTGACAATATTTATATTCATTAATTACGTATATACAGTAATTACGCAGTTAGCATTGTACTTATTAATTTTGGGAAATACCTATTATGTTATTTTATATTCTAAATGTAAATTTGAG
This sequence comes from Procambarus virginalis, assembly GCA_020271785.1. Taxonomy (NCBI): domain Eukaryota; kingdom Metazoa; phylum Arthropoda; class Malacostraca; order Decapoda; family Cambaridae; genus Procambarus; species Procambarus virginalis. Next base: position 10,950,636 of record WNGS01159612.1, read on the forward strand.
AACCAGTGGTGGTTGAATTAGTCTCATATATTAAAAAGTCATTGTTTTCCAACCCTCATCCTGTTGAGCGGAGGGGGGAGAGGAATTGTGGGTTGAGTAGCCGCGCAGCCGTTAGTTGCTGGCTGGTACTCGGAGACGTAACATGGGAGCTAAGTCTGTGTCTTTTGTTATCTAGCTTTTAGTAGTTATTTGTTCTGGGAGAGACATTTTTATTTGTTATTTGTAATAAGTGAATCAGTGATCATCTGTGAGTATATATGTTGCAATATAATATTTTAAACTTATGCATATTTCTTCTTTCCTAAGAAATATTTTACTTGTTATTCTCTGTACCTGTTATGGAGTTATACTGGTGACCCGCTTATACAACCTCAGTGATTACCCTCGACTAGTTGATTTCAGGTTGTAGGTTACGAGCCCTAACAAACTATAGGTAACATAGAGATATGGGGGCCTGTGCCGGGAAATATTGTTCCCACTTAAACTTAACTGTGCTAATCTAACCTTGCCTTCCTAGGTACCAGTGTCTTGTGTGTTTTCTGCTATTAACTATTCCATGTGCCATGCAAGCCTTCCTGTGTGTCAAGTAACAACGTTTCACGATTTTGAGGTAAGTCATCCCATAACTTTTGTTTGTGCAGTGAGGCCAAGCGATTTTTCAGTGTGGTACAATTTTACAGTGAAGTGCAGTGCCAGTGTGTTTATTATTATTATTGTGAATCAAGTGCCAAGTGTTAGTCACGATGGAGGATCAAGTGTCGTTGTTGTTGGCTCAACCAAACTTTGAGGGAATTAAAAACCTAACAAAGTCTGCGTTAGTAAATATGGCCAGTAAGCTAGAATTAACCGCCAGAAATAGCATGACTAAGGCACAAATTCTGAGAGTCATAGTGACACATTTTGTTGAGAACCAAGAATTAGGAGAAGAATTTCTGGAGGAAGTTAGAGAAGAGACAAGTGATCAAATTGCTTTAAGGCGTCTTGAGTTAGATGCACAAGTAACGTATGCTAAACTTGAGGCTCAAGAAAAAGCCAACGAATTTGCAAGACAACAGAAATTATTAGAGATTGAGGCTCAAAAGCAACAGACATTATTAGAGCTTGAGGCTAAACGTTTAGAAGTTGAGGCACAAAAACAGAGTTGTAATTGAGTTGCAACTAGAAGCAACAAGCCGAAGAACACACTAGGCAATTAGAGATTCAACAACAAATGGCTGACACTAATTTCAGGCTTGAAACACAGCGTATGGAAGCTGGGCATGGAAATTCTAGTAATGTTTCAATTAATAATGATAATAATCCCATAAGGATGAATAAATATATAGAATTACCCAAGTTTAATGAGGAGGATCCTGAGGTTTTCTTTGCACATTTTAATAAGATTGCCATCAGTATGAACTGGCCAAAGGATCAATGGGTAGCAATTATGCAGTCTCAATTTAAGGGCGTAGTCAGGAGGTTTTTACATCCCTACCTGACGCTCATAGTTTTGATTATGAATTTGTAAAGAAAAGCATCTTAAATGCTTATCAATTAAATCCAGAGGCACACAGGCAAAAACTTAGAAACCTAAGGAGGGTAAGTGATCAGACAATAGCTGATTTTACTCGTCAAAAGACGAAATATTGCAACAGATGGTTAAAGTCACTTTCAGTAACAGAGTTTGATGCTTTAAAGAATCTTCTTATCATGGAAGAAGTATTGTCTTGTCTCCCAGACAAATTATCTACTTTTATGGCAGAACAAAAGAATGTAACAGACATTTATGAGCTGTCAAAGCTCGCTGATGAGCATGAGTTGTTGACTAAGGCCCAGTTTACGGCCACTTCACCTAAGTCTAGTCGTAGAGTAAATTACAATGCTCACAGAACTCCTTATCATTATAAGCCCACTCCTAGTCCTCCAGTTACTCCCGTGAACTCTTCTCTTACTAACACTAAGATTGTTACTCCACTGCCAGGATCATCTAAGCCTAGTAATGCTCATTCTAAACCTGCAGTTGGTTCTACCAGTGTGCCCACTTTCAAGCATTGTACACATTGTAAGAGAAGGGGTCATGTGATTACTTCATGTTTTAGTTTGCATCCTGAACTACGGCCCACTGGTCTTATTATGAGTAAAGGATTGCAACATATTAATTCTTCATGTACTACAGTCAATCCCAATTGGATGGCTGACTTTAAACCATATATTTCCACAGGTACATTATTATGTAATAATGGTAACCATAAGACTGTTCAATTACTCCGTGATACTGGAGCTTCACAGTCTCTTATTGCCCAAAATGTACTTGCTGATGTTGACACCCGAGATCTGGGTGAAGTTGTACTTCTCCAAGGTATTGCCGGTAGAGTACAACCTGTGTCTTTGATGCAAATTAATCTTGATTCTAAATATACTTCAGGATGGTGTAATGTTGGTGTAAGTAAGCAACTGCCCATTCCTGGGGTAGACATTATTTTAGGTAATGATTTTGGCAACCGTCAGGTTGCAGGGCCCAAGTGTCCCATAATGTTAACCAATCCCCAGAATGTATTAGCTAAACCAGAGGCAGATGATATTATTTACCCTGCTTGTGTGGTAACTAGATCAATGGGAAAAACAGGTGAGAGTAATTCTGATTTCACTGAGGTTGCTGTTCCCAAGACCAGGACCCCTTCAGAAAAGGAGTGGGAGGTGGATCTTGAGGATTCTTTTATGACTCGACTGGATGATGAGAGTGAGGCAGTAGTAGAAGCCCCGCCGAACCTAAGTCACAAGGAAAGTGAAGGTGAGGAGGCTGAACTATCTGTACCTTGCCCGCTTGTCTCCAGTGAACCAGTTGTCGAGAGTGAGGCCGAAGTAGCTATGGCTCCATTTTATTCTGATCAATCAGGAAAAGAGATCAAGCTACTAGGTTCTTGCCCGCTCGCTGCTGAGTCTGAGTCATTGCCCTTAAGTGTTGAACAGACTACTGATCCTAGTTTAATTAAGTGTATTTCTGAGGCACCTGATAATGTTGATGCATTGGAGGAAGGGACGGGTTTCTTTTTCCAGGATCGACTTCTGATGAGAAGGTGGAGACCCAAGGGAACTCCCTCTTCAGATGATTGTGAGATTAGAACCCAACTCGTTGTCCCCAATGATTATCGTAGGCAGGTCTTGCAAGCTGCACATGATGACCCCATGGGAGGTCACCAAGGTATCTCAAATATGTACCATAAGATATGCAAATATTTTTTCTGGCCTAAGTTAAAGAAAGACGTGGTTAGATATTGTCATAACTGTGTACCTTGTCAACTTGTTGGAAAACCCAATCAATCTGTGCCTAGAGCACCATTGCAACCTATTGTAGTTCCTGATGAACCATTTACTCATGTTGTAATTGATTGTGTAGGTCCTTTACCTAAGACTAAGTCGGGTAACATGTTTTTATTCACTCTCATGTGTATGACTACTAGATTTTCAGAAGCTTATGCTCTAAGGAATACCCAAGCTCATAATCTCATCAAGTGTCTTGAACGCTTCTTTTCCTTATTTGGAATGCCTAGGGTTATTCAGAGTGATAATGGGGGAAACTTTTGTTCTAAAGTTTTCAGAACTTTTTGCGAGTCCCGAGGGATTCAGCACAAATTGTCTAGTCCATATCATCCACAAAGCCAAGGTGGGCTTGAACGTTTCCACCAGACTTTAAAACAAATGTTGAGGACAACCGGAGAGACTTATCCACGTAATTGGGATGAGAATCTCCCCTTCGTGTTGTTTGCTGCGAGAGAAGGGTTACAAGAGTCTTTGGGATGTTCACCTTTTGAACTCGTGTTTGGTCACCAAGTGAGAGGTCCTCTTAAAATGCTCCACGAAAAGTTAGTGGGAGATGTCTCTGTTCATCAGAGTGGTTTGTACTTGAGTAAGGTCAAGGACAAGTTGTGTCGGGCTCGTGAGTTGGCGAAAGAACATCTGGGAAGAACTCAACAAGCCATGAAATTACGATATGACAAGAAGTTCAAGGCTAAACTCAGGTCGTTTGCTGTCGGAGATTTGGTGTTGGTGTTGAAACCTCGTTTGGGGACTTCCATGTCCCATAAGTTTGCAGGACCCTACTGTTACGTACCTCTAAGCTACGTAATTAAATACATTTAATTTGTACTTCTACATTAATTTGTACTTATATATATATGCCTTGTTTTATCTGATTATATGTACATCTAAATATTCTTTACTTGTATGTTTGATATGTGTTGCCTGATTTATATGTTGAATTAGGCCTAACTTTTCCACCCGTGGGAACGATTAGATATTCTTTGTTGGTTCACGGTTGATTTCGTGGGAAAGTGGTTTTATCTATGATCATCAGTAGGAATCACTGATGGGAATTCTGTAATTGTTTGAACATTGGGGGGCAACATTCCGTGAGAAACTTTTAGTTCCTGGTGGCGGGGGAGCGTTGCCAATATTTCCCTTTGTTATTTTATTTTAATTACTGCATGTATTAATAATTACATTATTTTTGTTATGCATGTTATTCTGACCATTTACTAAGTTACTTTAAGATTACTCTTGTCACATTATTTTGCTCCATGTAAGTTTAATTAAATAATGTTAGTTTGGCAATTTTCCGCGGGGCGGAAGCAATGTTTTTGACTCCCGCAGTTTTAGTATTCAGTAACTCGCACGGGACAGGAGAGATAACAACTTGGGAGATAAGTCTGTTAATATTTGTTTTGCCATACATACATTTATATTATAAGAGAGACAATACTTTAATTTCCTTTTATAAGTGATCTTGTCCATCTGTGCTATATATATAATATCTTGTACTTATATTATGGTTAATATATATAATATAATTTATATGTATATTTCTTAGTCCTAAGGGATAAATACTTTATTCTTGCTTGTGCCAATCATGTGGTTACACTGGTGACCCGCTCTATATTACAGCCATTCTAACATGACCCTAGACAACAAGTTTCTTAATGCTGTACAGGGTTACGAGCCGTAACGAACGATCTGGTAACACCTACCAAGTGGTAGAGAAAGTGGGAGACCTAACTTATAAAATAATTAACCCTAATCTTTCAGAACCACAAATGACTGTGCACATTAACAGATTAAAATCTTATGTTGGACCAGGTGTAGTAACTTGTTTTAGTCGGAAAGAGTACACACCTGAGGATCATTGCAGTGAGGGAAATGATGTTAATATTCAACTTCTCAGTTCCAGTTCCAATGGCAGGGAGATGCTATGTCATTTACAGGAGGAGCAACGTGATGAGTTCCAGGTTCTGCTGGACAACCATACATCTCTGTTTGGGGAGGTTCCCACTCAGACCCACCTCATCACCCACGACATTCAGCTCCTGGACAACACACCCATTCGACAACATCCGTACCGAGTGAATCCCGAAAAGTGGAAGATTCTACAAGCAGAAGTGGACTATCTGCTCCAGCATAATTTCATTCGGCCAAGTCAAAGTACTTGGAGCTCTCCGTGTTTATTAGTGCCAAAACCAGGAGGAACCTGGAGATTGTGTGTTGATTATCGTAAACTGAACAAAAACACTACTGTGTACGTTTTTCCCTTACCTCTTTTAGAGGAATGTATTGAATCAATTGGACATGCTCAATATGTAAGTAAACTTGATTTGTCAAAAGGCTATTACCAAATACCATTGACTGATTACGCGAGGGAGGTTACTGCTTTTGTGACACCTGATGGTGCTTACGAATTCAATGTAATGCCATTTGGTCTGAGAAATGCACCTGCCACTTTTCAGAGACTCATGAATTTCTTACTCAAGGATGTGCCAGATTGTAGGGCCTACCTTGATGACATTGTTTTATACAGTAAGAATTGGGCAGATCATCTCTTAGGTCTTAAGAACTTGTTTACAGTGTTGCAAAGTGCAAAATTAACCATAAATATGAATAAGTGTAGTTGGGCAAGAGGTACTATAACCTATCTTGGACATGAAGTAGGACAAGGTAAGATTATTCCATTACAAGATAAGATTCAAGCCATTGTGGACTACCCAGTGTTAACTAGTAGGAAAGGAGTCCAACGGTTTATTGGTATGTGTGCATACTATAGGCGTTATTGTAGAAATTTTTCAACAGTGGCTGCTCCTTTGACAAATTTGTTACGCAAGCATGTAAAGTTTCAGTGGACACAAGATTGTCAGAATGCTTTTCAGAACCTAAAGGGCATATTGTCTACATCACCTGTTCTTGCTAGTCCCCAATTTGATAAACCTTTCATATTACACATTGATGCGTCAGATGTTGGTATAGGGGCTGTGTTGATTCAAGTTGGTTTAGATAATATTGAACATCCTGTGTATTATTATTCAAGAAAATTTAATACAGCTCAGAAAAATTATTCAGTGGTAGAAAAGGAGGCGTTGGGTCTTATATTGTCAATTAAGAAGTTTGAAATTTACCTGTCAGGAAACAAAGTGTTAGTATTTACAGACCACAACCCCCTTATCTTTATAAATATGATGAAAGTTAAGAACCAACGTATTTTGCGCTGGTCCTTATTTTTGCAAGAATTCAATGTTGAGATCAAACATATTCCAGGCAGGCAGAATGTTATTGCTGATGCTTTGTCAAGAAGTTTTGATGTACCATAAATGTATTTTTTTTTTGTGCTTAACATTTTTACTTCGGAAAAAATGCCATTGATCTTCAATCCATTGCATTTTTTTTCTTGGAGGTGGAAGTGTTACGTACTCATAGCTGGCTACGTAATAAAATTTATATAAACTTTCGTGATATCAACTGTATATGTGTATATGTATTATAATCATCGTGTGAGTTGGCAATGTCAGGGGGTAAAGGAGCGGTGACACGTATTTGACCTGTTAGATTCGGGAAAGAGAGTTTGCTGGACCTGTTCAGTTTAGAGTTCCAGATGTGACAATATTTATATTCATTAATTACGTATATACAGTAATTACGCAGTTAGCATTGTACTTATTAATTTTGGGAAATACCTATTATGTTATTTTATATTCTAAATGTAATTTGAGAACCAGTGGTGGTTGAATTAGTCTCATATATTAAAAAGTCATTGTTTTCCAACCCCTCATCCTGTTGAGCGGAGGGGGGGAGAGGAATTGTGGGTTGAGTAGCCGTGCAGCCGTTAGTTGCTGGCTGGTACTCGGAGACGTAACATGGGAGCTAAGTCTGTGTCTTTTGTTATCTAGCTTTTAGTAGTTATTTGTTCTGGGAGAGACATTTTTATTTGTTATTTGTAATAAGTGAATCAGTGATCATCTGTGAGTATATTTGTTGCAATATAATATTTTTAAACTTATGCATATTTCTTCTTTCCTAAGAAATATTTTACTTGTTATTCTCTGTACCTGTTATGGAGTTATACTGGTGACCCGCTTATACAACCTCAGTGATTACCCTCGACTAGTTGATTTCAGGTTGTAGGTTACGAGCCTTAACAAACGATAGGTAACATCCGCCTCCTCTGTGATCCACTTACATGCTTGTTCTGACCCCTGAGTGTTGCATCCCGTACTGAATACGTATCATTTCCAGGTATTTTCTAGTTGTATCTCCTGCATTGTTTTATATTACAACAATTTTCTGAAGTTGCTCCTCCAAGTTCCTTAGTCTACCCTTACTGTTTTGTACCCATTTGTTGTCTGTCCCTCCCATAGTCACTAATCCATCCACCACTAATCCGGTCCCCACCCCCATCTGTATTAATGGTTCCCGCGCCTAACTCCTTGTCAAGCATTGTATACATGGTTTCACATTCTCACCTCATCTTCCTGATTTCCCTTGAATTTAGTCCTTGAGCACTTTTTTTGTCTCTCAATCTCATCCTGTATTTGTTGAAATATCTCACTTTTAATTCCAAGGATTAAATCCTCCATCCAATCACTCCTCCTCTCAACACATTTCCCTATCACTTTCTCTATAAACCTCTCCTCCTCCTCCTCCTCCTCCTCCTGATGCTGCTTGAGCTGGTCGCCCTTCCAGATATTGTCATTGCAATAAACTACCTTAGCCAACAGGGGTCCCAATTACCTTACTCGGTCTGCTGGCACAACAGGTGAGTGTATCCAGATGTCTTCTGCCAGGTGTGGTCTCCCTAGGGGCAGGTGAGGTCGAGGTCGGTGTGAGGTCAACTCGCCCCACCACTTGTCTACTCCACAATGTGTACAACACTTAATTCCAAATACACTATTTCAGCTTTCTTTCTTCACTTTCTTATGGTTTCTGTCAGTTTACCAGTTATTCATTCACTTATATACACTTTTTTTCACTGCTTGTAGACTGTTCAACCTTCCCAAGTTAATAGAAAACACTGAAGCTTCCCAACCCACAATCCTTCACCACGACTGACGACTAATGACTATGTACTCACCTAGTTGTACTTGTGGGGATTGAGCTCTGGCTCTTTGGGCCCGCCTCTCAACTGTCAATGAAATGATGTAAAGGTTCCTGAACCTATTTTGCTCCATCATATCTACACTTTCTGTTAACTACTCTGACACAAAAAAAGTTTTTCTAATATCTCTGTGGCTCATTTGGGCACTCAATTTCCACCTGTGTCCCCGTGTTCGTGTGACACTTTTGTTAAATAAACTGTCTTCATCTACCCAATCAATTCCTTTGATAATCTTGTAAGTGGTGATCATGTCCCCCCCCCCAACTCTTCTGTTTTCCAGCGGCGTGAGACTTCCCGATATTTCATGGCGATATTTCTTGAGGGCCTATAGCCTTTGTCACATCCAGCTATAGCAAAAGCTTCCTTACATCCCCACTGGTAATCTTAAATTCCTCTAGTGGTGCCTGGTTAACTATTCCTTCTCCTATCTCTGGAACTTCTCCTTGCACTAATGTGAAGACTTCCTTGAATTTCTTATTGAGTTCCTCACACACTTCTTTGTCGTTTGTAGTGACTCTGTCTGTCCCTATCCTCAGTTTCATTACCTGTTCCTTCACCGTTGTCTTTCTCCTCGTGTGGCTGTGCAGCAATTTAGGTTGCTTAGCCTTGCTTGCTATGTCGTTTTCATATTGCCCTTCTGCCTCTCTTCTCACCCTGACGTATTCATTCCTGGCTCTCTGGTATCCTTCTCTGCTCTCAAGTGTCCTGTTATTTTTATAGTTTCTCTATGCTCTTTTACTTAGTTGCTTAGCTAATTACATCTGTGTGTACTCACCTAATTGTACTCACCTAATTGTGCTTGCGGGGGTTGAGCTTTGGCTCTTTGGTCCCGCCTCTCAACTGTCAATCAACTGGTGTACAGGTTCCTGAGCCTAGTGGGCTCTATCATATCTTCATTTTAAACTGTGTATGGAGTCAGCCTCCACCACATCATTGCCTAATGCATTCCATCTGTTAACTACTCTGACACTGAAAAAGTTCCTTCTTACGTCCCTGTGGCTCATGTGGGTACTCAGTTTCCAAATGTGTCCCCTTCTTCGCGTCCCGACAGTGTTGAATAGTTTATCCTTGTTTACCCGGTCGATTCCCCTGAGGATTTTGCAGGTTATGATCATGTCCCCCCTTACTCTTCTGTCTTCCAGTGTCGTAAGGTGCATTTCCCGCAGCCTTTTCTCATAACTCATGCCTCTTAGTTCTGGGACTAGTCTAGTAGCATACCTATGCACTTTTTCCAGCTTCGTCTTAGTAGTGTAAATGACGACTAGAACCGTGTGCACCATCTGGCCAGGTGAGCTCATTAGAGCCAGCTGGCCATGTGGTGCTCAGGTATGTAGCCACATAGTGTTGTAAGGGGA
>WNGS01159612.1:10960482-10981691 GCA_020271785.1 Procambarus virginalis
GTGTGTGTGTAATTACCTAAGTGTAATTGCCTAAGTGTAGTTACAGGATGAGAGCTACGCTCGTGGTGTCCCGTCTTCCCAGCACTCTTTGTCATATAACGCTTTGAAACTACTGACGGTCTTGGCCTCCACCACCTTCTCACTTAACTTGTTCCAACCGTCTACCACTCTATTTGCGAAGGTGAATTTTCTTACGTTTCTTCGGCATCTGTGTTTAGCTAGTTAAATCTATGACCTCTTGTTCTTGAAGTTCCAGGTCTCAGGAAATCTTCCCTGTCGATTTTATCAATTCCTGTTACTATTTTGTACGTAGTGATCATATCGCCTCTTTTTCTTCTATCTTCTAGTTTTTGCATATTTAATGCCTCTAACCTCTCCTCATAGCTCTTGTCCTTCATTCTGGGAGCCACTTAGTGGCATGTCGTGCACCTTTCCAGTTTGTTGATGTGCTTCTTAAGATATGGGCACCATACAACCGCTGCATATTCCAGCTTTGGTCTAATAAAAGTCGTGAACAATTTCTTTAGTATTCTCCATCCATGTATTTAAAAGCAATTCTTAGGTTAGAAAGTGTAGCATAGGCTCCTCGCACAATGTTCTTGATGTGGTCCTCAGGTGACAGTTTTCTATCTAAACCACCCCTAGATCCCTTTCTTTATCAGAATTCTTTAAAGATTTCTCACATAATTTATAGGTTGTGTGGGGTCTATGTTCTCCAATTCCACATTCCATAACATGGCATTTATTCACATTAAATTCCATTTGCCAAGTGTTGCTCCAAATACTTATTTTGTCCAGGTCTTCTTGAAGGGCATGACAATCATCTAGGTTTCTTATCTTCCTATTATCTTAGCATCATCAGCAAACATGTTCATGTAATTCTGTAATCCCTCTGGTAGATCGTTTATGTAGACAATGAACATTACCGGTGCAAGAACTGACCCTGTGGTACTCCACTCGTGACATTCCTCCAATCCGATACCTTGCCTCTGATTACGGCCCTCATTTTTCTGTCAGTTAGAAATTTTTCATCCATGTTAGTAGCTTACCCGTCACCCCTCCAATATGTTCCAGTTTCCAGAACAACCTCTTATGGGGAACTCTGTCGAAAGCCTTTTTTAGGTCCAGATAGATGCAGTCAACCCACCATCTCTTTCCTGTAAAATCTCTGTTGCTCGATCATAAAAACTGAGTAAGTTCGTTACACAGGATCTTCCAGATCGAAAACCATACTGTCGCTGATATTATATCATTTCTCTCCAGGTGTTCTACCCATTTAGTTTTAATTATTTTTTCCAATATTTTGACTATTACACTTGTCAATGATACAGGTCTATAATTAAGGGGTCTTCCCTGCTTCCACTTTTGTAGATTGGAACTATGTTAGCCTTTTTCACACATCAGCTACAACTCCTGTAAACAGGGATGCCTGAAAAATCAGCTGAAGTGGAATGCTGAGCTCAGGTGCACACTCTCTCAGAACCCATGGTGAAACTCCATCTGGACCAACTGCCTTGTTCTTACTTAGCTCCTTGAGCATTTTTTCCACTTCGTCTCTAGTCACCTCTATGTGCTCTATGTGTTCTCTGGAATTCTTATTGTGTCTGGTTCCCTAAAGATTTCATTTTGTACAAACACACTTTGGAACTTTTCGTTTAGTGTTTCACACATTTCCTTTTCATTTTCCGTGAATCTATTTCCCATTATCAACCTCTGAATATTATCCTTTACCTGCAATTTGTTGTTTATGAATTTATAGAATAGACCTGGTTCTGTTTTACATTTGTCTGCAATCCCTTTTTCAAATTTCTTTCTGCCTCTCTCCTCACTGCTGTGTAGTTGTTTCTTGCATCTTTGTATCGTTTGTATGTTTGGGGGTTTGGCCTCTTCCTGTATTGATTCCATTTTTGTGTCTTTTGGTCTCTGGCCCTCTCGCAATTCCTATTGAACCAATCCTGTTTCCTAGTTCTGCATCTCTGTTTTGGTATAAATTTGTTTGTGCCTTATCATATATTTCACAAAACTTGACATACATCTCATTCACTTCCTTGCCTAGCAACAAGTCTGTCCAATTATACTCACTAAAAAAAATTTCTAAGGTTGCCATAATGTCCTCTCTTGAAGTCAGGTTTTTCAACTGCTTCATCCTCCTTATTTTCTTCCAGATTATAACGCATTGCATACTTTATTCCCAAAAAGACATGGTCACTTTTACCCAAGGGAGGAAGGTACTGAATGTCAAATACTTCTTCCTCCTTCCTGGTAAATATCAAATCTAGCATGGAGGGAACGTCCCTTCCCTCATCCTCGTAGCTTGTTTAACATGTTGATACAAGAATGTTTCCAGGATGAGGTCTACAAATTTACAGGTCCAAAAATCTTCTGTTTTAGCTTCATATGCTTCCCAGTCTATGGATTTCAAGTTGAAGTCACCAACTATCAACAGTCGTGACCTATCGTTATCCGCTCTCGCTATAATCTCTCTCATTATTGTTATAAGACCTTCTCGTTACTATCTAGCTCCTCCTTTGACCATGTGCTGCTTGGTGGTGGACTATATGCATTTATGACCATTAGTTTATCATCTTCATGGCAGATCTCTAGTGCTATTATGTCAACCTCTTGTGGATTGGCAGTCATTATTTCCTTCACCTTTATGTGTTCTTTCACCAGCACAGCAACGCCACCGCCTTTCCTAATTTTTCTGTCCCTTCCAAATTGAGTAGCCCCTTGGGAATATGACCTCATTTAAAATATCATCTTCAAGTTTTGTCTCCGTGAGTGCAACAATGTCTGGTGTCTGCATCTGTATTACATCACTTAACTCCAATATCTTCGATCTTACTCCATCTATGTTGGTGTATGCAATCTTCAGGAACTTGTTCCCCCTCTCCTTATTCTTCACTCCCCCTCTCTCTATTGATTTGTTGGTTTGCCTTTATGTACCACTTTACTGGTCTGCCTACCCCTAACACTTTGTAGAAAAAAGAATTGATTTCTTCTTCATTCCTGCTCTCATTTAAACGTTTTGCCTCAGCGAGGTTCAGTTTCAGCTTCTCTCTGTCTTCTCTTGAAAGATCTCGTCTTAACGACCACATTTTCCCATCCTCATCACTTTGTAACTTTCTAGCATTCCTTAGTACTTCTTCCATCTGCTTGGCACCGTTTAGGGTGATCCTCAAAGGTCGATCTTTCCCTTTTACATATCTGCCTATTCTCCTGTAGTCGCACACATTCTCTATGGTTGTAAGACCTTCCACGAGGCCAACAATTTTATCTACTACTTTGCTTCTTCTACAGCTCTTTCTGACCTAGATGTTATCTCCTTTTCTTTGCAGCCAAAAATATCAGGGACTTACTCCGATCAACTGTGTTTGCACCAACCTCGGGTTAGATGCCAATTCCTTTCTCACTTCCAGCCTAATGTTTGTTTTCTTGGTTGCTGCATTGTTGGGCTTCCTTTACTGCTGCTTCCATTTTTTCCTTCTCCTTGGCCACTTGTGCATAAGTGAGTTGCATATCTTTCTTGCACTGTTCTATTCCCTGTGTAACTTCCTCCATCTGTGCTGACAAAAGCTGTTTCCCTCTTGAATTTCCTTGCCTAGCCTATTGTAATCATTTATGTTTAAATTTGCTCTAACTCTTCTTCCAAAGCTATTTTTAAGAGTATATTTTCTTCTTCCATGGCTTTGCAATTTGTTTCCAATTGACTCTTTCCTTGCGCAAGTCTTTCACTAAACCCTCAAGACCTAAAACTTTGCTATTCAAATGATCATTACTTTCTTTCATTTACTAATTATTTCTACATGAGAGTTCACTATAGTATCTAATTTTACCAACTTGTGTGTAGACTGCTAATATCAATGCTTTCTTCATTGAATCCCACAAAATCAAGCTCTGTTTTGTATTTCCTCTTGTCAGTGGCCATCTTGAATGTTCTTCTCTGCACTGTAACACTAGGGGCAACTTTTTTCACCCAATTTTTCACTTCCTTAGCACATTCCTGTTATCTCATCTATTTTTCAAAAGCACTATACCTTTATGATCTCTGGGACACCACTCACTATCCTCAACCTGTACTACAATACTTAGGATTGTTGAAATATGCTGGAGCTCCTCTGATGCAAGTGTTGATCCTAGGGATCAACACTTATCACAACACTAACACACACTTATCCTAGTGTGTGTGGAGTTGCCAGCTCCGCAGGTTGTGTGTGTGGTTGCCAGCTGCCGCAGGTTGTGTGTGGGTTGCCAGCTGCCGCAGGTGTGTGTGGTTGCCAGCTGCCGCAGTTGTGTGTGGTTGCCAGCTGCCGCAGGTTGTGTGTGGTTGCCAGCTGCCACAGTGGTGTGTGTGTGGGTTGCCAGTTGCCGCAGGTGGTGTGTGTGTGTGGGTTGTCAGCTACCGCAGGTGGTTGTGTGCGTGGGTTGCCAGCTGCCACAGGTACATCCTTTTGAAGCAGCTATGTCTTTCTGGAGATGATGTCTCCATGCTTGGATACAGTAATCCAATGGGCACCAGAGATTATTTATGCAGGCGAATACCTTCCATCTTTCCCTTAAAGTCAAAGGTGCGCTTGATTATTTCAAGTTTTTTTTTTTTACTGCTGCTGATGCCTATTGTGTAACTTTCAGTGAATGGTGGATTTTGACTCCAAGATCCATTTTTTCATCACTCTCCTGTACGGTAATGCTGTTAATTTGATGGTTGTGACGTGGGTTCTTATGCCCCATATTCAAGGTCTTGCATTTTTCGATATTCAAAAAAAAAAAAACATTGTCAATTTTGTAAATTCTGTCATTTACAGAGTTTATGTAGATTTTTTTAAGGCCACGATATAATTTCATATCACACTTTACCATATATCATTATGTAATCTGCAAATTTGATGTGGTTCGTGATATTGTTCTTTAGTCCTTTCTCTAAAACCATTTATATACGTGGTGAACAACAGGGGCCCCAAGAGTGTATCTGGAGCACTCCACTTACAATGGTTTCCCATTCCAACTCTATTCCATAATGTTAACTTCCTTTGAAATAACCAAGCCCTAATATAATATAGCACAACTCTTTTTCGTACCATGTTCCTCTAACTTGTTAATGAGCTGTACTCTCATGAGGTACAGGGTTTGCTAATGTCAGGATGTATAATGTCTCGATCTTCCCGCTATCAATTGCTTGACATTTTCTGGAAAAGGATGATTGAATTACTTACATATGAGTGGCAATATGTAAGTAAGGCGACGTTGCGAATTCTTGAATAATCTATGATTTTCACGATGTAAATGATTATTGATTCATTTTGGGAACTATTGATTCAAATAATTACACACAATAATCGTTAAACTAATTGGACGTTACGCCAGTGATCTATCTCCCTTAAAAACTGGCACCACATATACAACCCTCCACAATACTGGCTCTCTGCTCGTTTCTAATGATTTATTAAACATTCAGCACAATGGGCTCACTAATCTCTCCTTTATATTCTTGAAGAACCCCAGTCCTAGGGACTTGTTGGGTTACAAATTTCCTCTATTTATTCAACAACATTTCCCTAGTAACCAATAAATTATTCAACCTGTCCTCTTTCCACCTATATAGATTTATTCAGCTGGAAGCATGATATCAAGTACTTCTCAAGTAAATAGATAAAGTATTTACATATAATACCACACATTTCCTTGTCATGCCTAAACTGTTTAGTTTTCAATGGGCTTGTCTTCACTTCACTCGATTAATTTTCTCATATATTTTGACACAAAATAAAATAATTTAAAGGGTGCCTCTGCCCGTTCTGCTACTTTTATACTTCATAATTTCTCAAAGCATTCCTTCCTCTTTTTCATATTTATACTTTGAAAATTAGTTGTTCTTAGCAGATTTTCCTATTCTTGATGCGTGTGTATATAGCCTTCTTATGTTCAGTGAGGTTCTTTACTGAAAGGTGATTAACTGAACGCTGTCTTTCAGTCGAGGGAGGAGGTGGACCAGGAGGCCAGCTCTGCATCCCAGCTCCCCACGGTAAGCACATGGGCATAGTGAGGCGTGGAGGGTGAGGCGTGGAGAGTGGGGCGTGGAGGGTGAGGCGTGGAGGGTGAGGCGTGGAGGGGGGGCGTGGAGAGTGAAGCGTGGAGAGTGAAGCGTGGAGAGTGAAGCGTGGAGGGTGAGGCGTGGAGAGTGGGGCGTGGAGGGTGAGGCGTGGAGGGTGAGGCGTGGAGAGTGGGGCGTGGAGGGTGAGGCGTGGAGGGTGAGGCGTGGAGAGTGAAGCGTGGAGAGTGAAGCGTGGAGAGTGAAGCGTGGAGGGTGAGGCGTGGAGGGTGAGGCGTGGAGAGTGGGGCGTGGAGGGTGAGGCGTGGAGAGTGAGGCGAGGAGAGTGAGGCGTGGAAGGTGAGGCGTGGAGAGTAGTTAGTAATAGTCTACACACTGATCCCCATTTTAATGGATTAATTAAAGCAATCTTAGTAAGAGGATTGGAACCTCTTATTCATATAGGGACACCACTTGTAGGAAGTCACACCTATTAGCCAATAGGCCTCCTGTAGTTTCCTCTTCTCTTGTGATCATGAACCAGTATTTCAAAGATATATATTTTCACCTCACCCGTCACCTTCCTGTAAATATATCTCGCACTACATTGCTTTCTTTGTTCTTGAGAAGATGTGTTGATCTACACGAAAGTGCTTAAATTTATTGTCTCATTTCTCTTCAAAGTTATAAGTATTGCCTATCAAGTACTATCACTCCCTTCACAATATTAATGTGGTTACAATACGGTAGTATTGGTGATATTCACAGCGATTAACGGAGTGAATATCGGAGAGTCCGTATTTCTTTAATAAAAGAGAGGGTGTGTGGGGGTGTTGGGGAAGGGAAGCACTGCCAATTCCATGTTTATGAGACGAAACTATGATAACCATCTGGTGCGTCCTTGTGACCCACAGCCGGCATCCAGCCTTAGTGCTAAGTTGACCGTGACCACGATGTCCTGGTCGTGGCGGTCTTTCTGGCTCCCCACGTTTTTTATGTCCTTTTGACATTGTTGAATTATTTCTTCATTTCTAAGCCTCTAGGTGATCCATACGCGGTGCCACGCTCCAATGACACCGGTGAGGCCTGCCTTTACTGCATACTACTTTGTGGCAACTGCCATAATCAAAGCTGTCACTCTTCGTTTCTCCCTTCAGTGGAGAAATACAGTGGGTACCAATCATAGACTTCCACTTTAATGTTCAGTGTCACTAGAGCGTCAGAAGTGCACTGTGCACTTATCTCCTTATCTTCCATAACCGAAACCCACTTGACCAGGTCTGTTGCTCGAGAGCCTCGGGCTTGCAGACGAGAATAACAGTTCTTCTCCTTACTCCTCTCAGGTTTCTTACAAACCAGAATAAGGAGAAAATTGATTCCACAAAAACTGGCACTTCGTGAGAGAAGTCCAGATTCGTGAAGCATAAATCTGTCCTTGATATGCCACTCAGTCTCGGATATGCGAAAAAATCTTCTTTTGAAGTCACTGCCTCAGCGTCCTTATGCAACACCAGCCCTCAGACGCCTCTTTTACAATATGGATTAATCACATGTCTACTGTCTTAGCAACGTTAAGAACACTACACCATACACTGCACCGTACTCAACCAGTTCGTGGTCGACACTGACGCCTCCGGGGCCAATGAATAACCTCGCAGTTTTTCCATGGGAGACACGTGACCCGATTAGTGGGTCGGTACAAAACTTGACCAATCAGTGTTCACACCAATATCCGGGACCCTCTGAGCCTGGCCCCGTCCTGGTGGCGCCAAATCTCTACCTGGAAGGGAGGCCACTACTTGTCGTTATTTTCGAAATCATACGGACTAAGATATCCCCCAAAATAACAAATTTAAAAATTACACAGTAAATATATACCCTATCTATATATAACTTTAACTTAATGTTGCCGTGGCCCGTCTGACATGTTCATGAAGTGTAATGTACGACTCTTGAGAGCAGGAAGACGGTCTCATGACGACGCTCGTAACAGTGATGTATAGTAAGTGAACTGAACTAACCTATTTACTGATCAAATGAAATGAATAAAGTAGATTAAGGAATAATTTGGTGACAAAATATTTACGTTGATATGTGACAAATTATTTTTAAATTTTGCCCCGAGGGGCAAGTTTATTGGGCAGCGCCACTCATCTTGTGAGTGGACATACCGCCATAGCAGCATGTACAACACTCTCCAATAGGAAGAAAACCCGCTGGGTTGTTCATCCTGTCACTTGTACCCAGACACAAGTGGGACTTGCTTAACTGTCTCAAGTGAACAGCTCCTCAAACAAAAAGATTAACATCTGTCAACCCGTAAAAGTTTACGTTATCTTGCAGGTGCAAAATGGGGAAATCTTTTAAATTAAGAACAGTATCAATATTTGGTAAATAGTGTTTTCCTAATTCAAACAATGTGGGGTTTATTATTCTAGACATACTTCTAATGTCTCTCAGGTGTTCACATTCACGTAGAGAGTGGTCAAGGCAGTGTCCATCACTCTCATCACAGATTCTGCAACTTGCTGATCAACAGTTGTTTCCATTCCGTATCTCCTTGGATATTTGTATCCAAGACGGATTCTCGCTTTTACTGATTCTCTCCCTCGTCCTCCTCCTCTTCGGCCATAATGATTGGGATTGCCAGCTGCAACCATATTGTACCATCGTACAGATTCACTGGTTTGTGCTTCTATTCTCCTGTCCTCAGTTACCTTGTCACGGTGATGTTGCCTGACAATACCTCTAATTTGTAGTAGAGTCTTTGGTATGAAGTATTCAATATGGTCTCCTTCAGCGCCTTCAGCAGCCAGCACATCTGCTCGTTCATTCCCACATATTCCAACTTGGGAGGGGATCCACAGAAACTTGATGACTCTTCCCTGATTGGTAAGTACTCTCACAGCTCTCTTGATTTCAGCGACTATTGCAAGATTTTCTGCCCTATTTTTACTTAGGCTTTGAAGTGCTGCTTTTGAATCAGTGCAAATCACTGCAACATTAGTGTTCCGTTCAAGAAACCTTAATGCCATAACAATGGCAGTTAGCTCTGCTTGCGTTGAAGAGGCGGTGTTCTCAATACGTGCTTTTTCTTCATTTCTGCTTTGGAAAGCATTATCCTTAATTACAGTGTATGCTGCACCAGCCCTGCCGTTGACAGGATTAGATAACCGGTCAGTGTATATTTGATCTAGTTCATCTCCAGCTTCTTTATAAATTTCCTCGAGATACTTGTAATACTTGAGATACTTGTTGTGCCTCATTTCTTGTGCTGTCATGCTGGATTTTTTCATTGCCATTTCATTGATGATAATCTTGCATGAGTCAACCTCCTAGGGAGGTAACCTTTCTACAGGCATGAGCTCACGGGCTTGCTCAAGCAAGTGAAGCTCTTCAAGGTAGCAGACTGATCTGTGATGCCATTTTTTGCTTCTGTTTCCCCCTGAAAGTAGCACAGAGCTCAGTTTTTTCTTAGCAATATCATTGTAATGGGGATCTCTGGCTATCCTAATTGCAAGCTTAGCATTCGGCTCCTTAATTCTGCTTTTAACACTGGGAAGGGACAACTCCTCTCGTAGATTAGATGTTTTGGCAGTTCTTGGGACTACAAGAATTCATTCTGAATACTTTCGAGCCTTTTCATATCGCTTTGGGAGTAGGTGCATAAAACTGGTGCTGCATAGTCTATGACCGAGTGCACATATGCTGTGTACATCATTTTTAGCACGGCAATAGAGGCTCCATGCCCATTCCAGGTCATGGCTTTCAGTGCCCTGAGTCGACTTTTGCATGTTCCTGCGAGTTGGTTGAGCTCCTCTTTCTTCCCCCTTGTTAGAGCCGACAGTGACGCCAAGGTACCGATAGTGGTCAACCCATTCAAGTGTTACACCATTAATTTGTAGTTCTTCATTTTCTCACCGCTTGTGATGAGAGTGTGCTTTTGTCTTGTTTGTGGAGAGAGTGAAACCGAGCTCAATACATTTCCTTCCAAGGAGTTCAATAGACTGTTTAATTTTTCCCAAGGTGGGAGCTTGTATTAGGACATCATCTGTATATCCCACTTGTTGTGTTCCTTCCGGAAAATCATTATTTGCAATGGCGTTCATAAGTACATTGAATAGTGTAGGGCTTAAGACTCCTCCTTGGGGGGTCCCGAGTTCCATATTCATTGTTCTTGAGACTGCTCCATTGAAGCAGACCTTGGCTTTTCTCGCTGTGAGATAGTCTTCAACCCATTTTATGAGTCTCCCCTTGACGCCCATGCATGCAAGCTCGTCCAGGATCACAATTCCCTGTGCTTTGTCGAAAGCTCCTTTGATGTCGACAAATACGGAGTACTTAGCTGTGTCATTAGCCAGGTAATTAACTATACAATTTGCTGTGCTCCGTCACTTAACAAATCCATTGACCCCCTCCCCTAACCTGCCTATTTTGTGCAACAGTCGGTTTAGAATGATCCTTTCAAGCATCTTGCAAGTGTATGATATAAAACTGATACGTCTGTAATTGCCAGGGTCATTGGGTTTCGCCCAATGCCCAATTTGCCCAATTTGGTTATTAAAGTCATCAACAAATGTATCAATGTCTTCTGGGATTTGGTATTCCGTGAACCAGTCACTCATCCTGTTTATGAAGTGCGGCCTCATATCTGGTCTGAGTGATAACCTTTTTCTTTTATTTGTCTCTTTTTCTTTCTCTTGCTCATGTCGATGGTGGTAATCTAGTGCCCAATGTTCACTACATAAACTGTGCACAATGTGTGTACTGGCATCCGTGTCCTGTGCATTCAGCAGGAAAGCACAGTCTAATCTTGATGCAGGCGATGAGTCACAATAACGTGGCTAAAGTATGTTGACCAGACCACACACTAGAAGGTGAAGGGACGACGACGTTTCGGTCCGTCCTGGACCATTCTCAAGTCGATTGTGATGAGGATGTTGTTGTTGCTGTTTCAGATTTAGCTACTCAGAACGAAGTGTCCATGTAGCACGGGCTATGGTGAGCCCGTAGATGAGTTTGGCTATACGCGATAACCTTGTTTCTGTGATATTTGGGTCTAAGTTTAAAATGGAGGAGAGGATTCCTCCTTTTTCCCTGCTTATTTATCGCTTCTGTTTTAGTGCACTGGTTTTAATCTTGTTTTATTAACATTATCTTGGTGGCGGATGTAGATGCAGAATGCTTACTAATGAGTCCCATTCCTCAAGTGATGAGGAAGTAGAGACAGGCAATAAATAGGCAAGAGAGAGCTGAGGAGCAAAGTAAGGTGTAGTAGAGGGGATAGAAATAATAATAAGAGCTGCAGAGGGCCTATTGGCCCATATGAGGCAGCTCCTATTATAACCACCGAATGAGAAGGAGATAGGAATAAGAAGAGGATAGCAAGGGAGCGTAGGAGAAGACAGTGAACAGAAAAAGGGAGAGGAGGGAAAGAAAAGGAAAGAGAAAGAAAGATAAATGGAAGGGGTAGGCTTATGTTAGGTCAGGTTTGTTAGAAAGATTAGAGCATTTGAGTATATAATGTGAAAGGGAGGAGTCCACAGCAACAAAGCCAGGACTCAAGTTCATGTTGGGTACATTGTGTATAAGAGCCGATTCAACAAGACAGCGTCTGTGTAGAGTAGAGGCAGGAAAGATTATTTTGGAGGAAGACGAATCAATGGGATGATTAGAATCCCTCACATGGCAGAAGAGAGCATAGTTAGTGTCTGCAGACTTAACACTTCTCTTGTGTTCTTTAAGTCTGTCATTCAGTGTACGGCCAGTTTCGCCAAAGTATTGGAGAGGACAAGACGAACAGGAAATAGAGTAGACACCAGCAGCATTAGAAGCAGGAGGAGCAGTGTGAACTAGATTGCTACGAAGTGTGTTAGTTTGTTGAAAGGCGAGTTTAATGTCAAAAGGACGAAAGGTATTGGTAATAGTTTTGAGTTCAGATATGAAGGGAAGGCATAGTATAGTGCTACTAGTGTTGGAAGCAGGTTTAGGATGAAAGAAATTTCGTTTAGCTTGAGAGTAGGCACAGTTGATGAAATGCAAAGGGTAACCAAGGCGAGAGAATGATTTGTAGATAAAGGCAATTTCAGAATCAAGAAACTGAGGGTCGCTGATGCGTAGAGCGCGGAGGAAGAGAGAGACGAGGACACTTTTCTTAACAGAAGGAGGATGGTAGGAAAAGAAGTGAATGTACATGCCACTATGCATGGGTTTACGGTAGACAGAGAAAGAGAACCCAGACACAGAGCTGTGAACATGAACGTCAAGAAAAGGAAGAAGGGAATTAGATTCCTACTCAACTTTGAAATTGATAGAAGGAGCCAGATTGTTAAGAGAGGCGAGGAAAGGCTGGAAAAGATTAAGGCCATGAGGCCATAAGGCAAAATGTCATCAACATAGCGAAGCCAAAGAGAGGGACGAGTATCAATAGAAGGAAGAAGAACAATTTCGAAGTATTCTATGTAGAAATTAGCAAGAACAGGGGAGAGAGGGGAACCCATAGCGACACCGAAAGTTTGAGTGTAATATTTACCGTTGAAAGAGAAAGAGTTAGAGTCAACACAGAGTCTAATGAGCTCGAGGAAAACGTCAGTGGGAAGCGGGAGAGGAAGAAGGCCCTCTGACGCCTTCTGTCTGAGGAAAGAGAGAACGTCATCGAGCGGAACATTAGTAAACAGAGAGTCGACATCAAGACTAAGCATCTTACTAGAGGGTCTAATCTTCTAATCTCTAAGTCTAATCTTCCTCCTCTGAGGTGAGTTGACTGTTCATCACCCAGTACTCTAAGGTTTTCACTTCCCCTAACAAAGAGTGACAGTTTCCGTCCATTGACATTGGGCTGATGACAGTTGGCATCAAAGTTTGGGTGCTTGGCATTAAGGTCACCGATCAGCAGGATAGGTTCTTCATTAATAAATTCAGGTAGTGTGTCAAGGTCAAGTTTACTCTGCGGCACATATAGGTTGATTATATGTAGGGCATTTTTGTTTAAGTGAAGGGTTACTCCCAGTGATTCATACTCATCCCCCATGGGGAGGTCAGCAATAGTCTGTACAGGAATGTTGTTACTAACAAGGGTAGTGAGGCCCCGTTTTCTTTCCCCAGCTGGATGGGAGAACTTCTGATAACCGCTGAATCTTGGGTTGAAGTCCTCACCTACCAGTGTTTCTTGTATCACTATAACATCAGTTTGGTGTTCACGGGCGTACTGTATGATGTCATTAATTCTATTGCGAACTCCATTGCAATTCCATTGTAGTATAGTGAGATGTTCTTCCCTGTTAGTACCCATTTTGAAGTTGTTTGCTAACAGATGCACTTTGAGCATTATGATGATGTTCACTATCGTTATTAGGTATTCTGTGGTGACCGGTGAGTGCACTGGTGTTACTGCGTGCACCGGTGTTAGTGTGCTCTGGTGTTACTGTGTGCACCGGTGTTAGTGTGCTCTGGTGTTAGTGTGCTCTGGTGTTACTGGGTGCACCGGTGTTAGTGTGCTCTGGTGTTACTGTGTGCACCGGTGTTAGTGTGCTCTGGTGTTACTGTGTGCACCGGTGTTAGTGTGCTCTGGTGTTACTGTGTGCACCGGTGTTAGTGTGCTCTGGTGTTACTGGGTGCACTGATGTTATAAGACCATTGTTGATATGTGACATTTAATTATAATATAAATAAATGTAGATATGTTTTTGTCTTGTTAATCGTTATGGATTTTGTGTTCTCTTAATGATACGAAACCAAATCATGTCACATTCAGGGTCGTCATTTCAAGATATCTGGTTTTCCATTCAAGACACGTCAGAATAGCAGACGCAGTCAATATATATATATATATATATATATATATATATATATATATATATATATATATATATATATATATATATATATATATATATATATATATATATATTATATATATATATATATATATATAATATATGTACCTCCTGCCATCCCACCACCCCGTCCACCCTGCGCCTGGGTGTCTCCCACCCTCCTATTCACCGCCCACACAGTGCTTGTTGTAGGAATGTGTTACCCTCCATGCACCCAGATATGGCACAGGTCACAGCAGGCATTCAGGTTCCTCCCAAAAAGGAGGGAGACACAAGTGCTCATACGAGTGGCGAGTGTGAGGGACAGCTAGCCACCCCTCCTGCCACCACCCGTGTCCACCCCTGCCGCCACCACCCCTGTCATCCCTCCCACGCCGGCCAATGTCACAGCCCGCCCGGGGATGGAGGGGACTCCACCAACTAACCAGGAACCCCTCAGCCAAGAACAAGCCCTGGGAACAGTGCATCCAGACGTGCAACCAGAGAGACCAGTCGCAGAGGAACGTGTTGGGTGTGTGACGAATCTCACAGCCTTAGAGGCGATGGAACCCTACGTCGACACAACAACTGTGACGGTTCATGGACGGCACCTGTAGAGAGAGGAAGGCCCACAGGCCCCCCCAGCACCCCCACACATCCCAGCAAATTTCATGTCATCAGATGACCTCCTGGGGGCCATCAAAGCATCCACCACCAGAACTCTTCCTCACATTCCTAAAGCTGCGCGCCCATTTGCAGCAGGGAAATATACAGACCTTCTAAGGAAAGTGATGAACGTCTGCAAATCACTTAATGCCACCTAATGCCTACCATCAAAGCCTGGCATATTTGCTCCTTTTGGCAATATTTGCTTAGGCGTACCTGCAAGAGGAGGCAAGTCACTAGCCTCATCAGTCACTAGGGCAATAAATAATTTCCCCAGAGCTGACAACTTGATCCATCCCTCCTCAACGCAAAAACCGTCGTGGCAGACCCAAGAGTTCCAATGACAATTTTAAACTAGGAACACAAGTGACCAAAAAAATTGAAGAGGGCAACACAGTAGGAGCAATTAGGTTACTTACCAGCGAAGACACAATCGCCCCTAGAAATCTCGCTACCGCCAACTCACTGAGAGAGAAGCACCCTCCTAGAGTACCGTGGGAACCCACTGCTCAAGACACAAATGACCCAGACATGGGACCTCTATTCCTCCAAGCGTCAGAGGTATACAAAGCCATCATGTCATTTCCGCCAGGTTCAGCAGGGGGATACACTGGGAGTAAGACCTCAGCACCTCAAGGAGATGGTAAATCCAGTTCTCGGAGAAGTTGCCGAGACACTATTGTCAGAGGTCACGAAGTTTGTCAACGACTGCCTCTCTGGGTTGATCCCAGATACAATTAAACCCTTTTTCTTCGGAGCATCCCTTTGTGCCCTTAAGAAGAAGGATGGTGGAGTCAGACCCATTGCCGTGGGTAACACGCTTCGGCGCCTTGTTGGGGCAGCTGTCAGAAAAATTAGCATAGACGCTGCAACGATGCTTCGACCCCATCAACTAGGTTTCGGTGTCCCCCATGGCTGTGAAGCAGCAGCTCATGCAGCACGAGCCTATATCAAGCACCTCCCAGAAAATAAGGCATTAATTAAATTAGACTTTAAAAATGCCTTCAACCAGGTAAAAAGGGATGTGGTACTGGAAGCAGTTCGAACAAGCTTTCCTTCTCTACTCCCCTTCGTCTCAGCAGGGTACAGTAGGGAATCGACGCTGTTGTTTGGGAACATGAAGTTGTTTCTGCAGAAGGTGTCCAGCAGGGAGACCCACTTGCCCCTTTTCTTTTTTGCATGGCTGTTAAAGAGGTTACAAGCAGGTTGACCAGCGAACTCAACATCTGGTTCCTGGACGATGGCACCCTGGCAGGGACACAGGAGGCCTGCTAGAAGATCTACAGCTGGTGAAATCTAAGGGAGAGGAGTTAGGACTCACCCTAAACCCTTTAAAGTGTGAAATCATCTCATCTAGCCAACCAACCATAGATGCAGTGCGAACCATATTGCCAGGAGCCCAAGTGATCGCTCCCACCGACAGTGTGCTGCTAGGGGCACCTCTGGGCTCGAGCGCCATAGAGGTAGTCCTCGAAGAAAAGCTGAACGACCTGAGGAGGATGGAGGGAAGAATAGGGGCCTTGGACGCCCACGATGCTTTGTACCTTCTCACAAGGTGCCTGGCTTTGCCCAGACTGACCTATTTCCTAAGGTGTGCTCCCTCCTTCGACAGCCCAAAATTAACAGAATATGACTCGCTCCTAAGGTCAATAACCGTGAAAGTGTTAAACCTCTCCCTGCAAGATGACCAATGGGACCAAGCAACACTCCCAGTTAGACTCGGGGAATAGGTATTCGCAAGGCGACACAGTTAGCATTGCCGGCATTCTTATCCTCGACCAGTGCTACAGGTGAATTAGTTAAGGAAATACTACCGGAATACCTAAGAGACTCCATTGGGATTCATGATCCCAAATTCGCGGAAGGAGCCGGTCAGTGGGACACTCTTGTCAACTCCTCGACCCTCCCAAATGACTGCAAACAGTCCAAATGGGACAGCCCCATAGTGGAAAACATCGCCACATCATTGCTGGAGGCAGCTTCCAGGAAGGACAGAGCGCGTCTTCTAGCTGTGCAAGCGCCCCATGCCGGGGACTTCCTGTTGGCAGTCCCTAATTCCGCCTTGGGCACCCGCCTGGACCATCGGACCCTAAGTATTGGTGTTGCCCTGCGCCTTGCCGCCCCTATCTCCACCGAGCACCGGTGTATTTGCGGCCATGCACGGGCAGACCAATACGGCAGCCATGGTCTCATCTGTCGTAAGACACAGGGAAAGATTGCCAGACACGAAGCAGTCAATGACATCATCAAGAGAAGTTTGGCTACAGCTGGGTGTCCAGCACAAAGGGAACCCCAGTTGTGCAGACCTGACAACAGCCAAAAACGCCCAGATGGAGTCACCCTGCAGCCGTGGAGGGAAGGTAAGCAGGTCGTGTGGGACTACACGTGTGCATCTACATTGGCCGATACCTATCTACCTTACAGCACAGCAGGGAGGCGGGGCTGCCACCTTCAGGGAGACCCAGAAATCTATCAGTACAGGGACCTAGAACGTTGTTACAGGTTCGTGCCGATAGGCTCTGAGACTCTGGGCGCCTGGGGTAAATGTGCACTTAAGTTCCTGAAGGAGGTGGGCGAGGAACTCATTGGGAAGACTAGAGACCCAAGAGCGGCCAGTTTCATGTTCCAGCGCCTGAGTGTGCTGTTCAGAGGGGGAAATGCGTGCTGTATCTTGGGTACGCACCGACCCTGAAGAGCTGGACGAGGTCTTCGAACACTGATTGGTATATTGTTATATTGTTATATAAGTGTGTGTTTTCTGTAAACTGTAGCATTGCAATAAAATCAAATAAAAAATAAAAATATAAAAAATAACAATAGGGGTGGTAGGAGAGGAAAAGATTAAAGTATTCAGTGAGAATCCCACAGGTCTTCTCTGAACACTATTTTATTTTCTTCTTCGAGGATGTGGGTCCCTTTAATGNATGACCAGATTAAGGCTGGGACATACCAAACTAGCAGCACACAGCTCTAAGTACAGAACAGACATCAACGAACTCTGCATCCACTGTCAGGTTCCTGAAACAGTCGAACACTATCTCCTTCACTGCTTCCGACATTATAGTGCCAGAGTAAATCTCAAACAAGTACTTATTTCACTTAAAATACCCTTTACCATCGAGCATATATTAGGAGGCGGTGACCACTCGTTACAAGAAAAATACCAAATAGTCAAAGCACTGGCTAAATATCTCCAGTCGACCAACAAATTGGGCCACATGTGACCCGCGCCACATTTATACCTGGCGCCACCAACAGCTAAACACAGACAACAACCGCCTCGTGGCAGTACCAAGGATCAGCTGACACCATAAACACAACACTACGGTGCGGCAAGTCTCCTCTAACTCACACCTCTGTTCTAGTCGCCGCTCCTCCACCTACACCACAACGCAACAAGCACTTTTGAAACTCTTATCATCCTCAAGATAAACGCCTCTACCAACATCTGTACTGGTGCAGTCATCGGGAGGACAAACCCTTCATGCAAACTGCACCTACTATCAAGAAGAAGAAGAAGATTTTGACAAAGTGACAAAGTAATACAATTGGAAAATTACATTATGCAGTCATCCTAAATATTTATAACATAGGGTACACTCTGTTTGAGTAATAACTTCGAATATCATGCTTTCTTTGTGAGTAATAACTTTGAATATCATGCTTTCTTTGTGAGTAATAACTTTGAATAACAAACAATCTGTGTGAGTAATAACTTAGAATAACATACACTGTGAGAGTAATAACTTAGAATAACATACACTGTGAGAGTAATAACTTAGAATAACATACACTCTGTGAGAGTAATAACTTAGAATAACATACACTCTGTGAGAGTAATAACTTAGAATAACATACACTGTGAGAGTAATAACTTAGAATAACATACACTGTGTGAGTAATAACTAAGAATAACATACACTCTGTGTGAGTAATAACTTAGAATAACATACACTCTGTGAGAGTAATAACTTAGAATAACATACACTGTGTGAGTAATAACTAAGAATAACATACACTCTGTGAGAGTAATAACTTAGAATAACATACACTCTGTGTGAGTAACAACTTGGAATAACATACACTGTGTGAGTAATAACTAAGAATAACATACACTCTGTGTGAGTAATAACTAAGAATAACATACACTCTGTGAGAGTAATAACTTAGAATAACATACACTCTGTGAGAGTAATAACTTAGAATAACATACACTCTGTGAGAGCAATAACTTAGAATAACATACACTCTGTGAGAGTAATAACTTAGAATAACATACACTCTGTGAGAGTAATAACTTAGAATAACATACACTCTGTGTGAGTAATAACTAAGAATAACATACACTGTGTGAGAGTAATAACTTAGAATAACATACACTCTGTGAGAGTAATAACTTAGAATAACATACACTGTGTGAGTAACAACTTAGAATAACATACACTCTGTGAGAGTAATAACTTAGAATAACATACACTCTGCCTCTTAGTAACACGAATCATGTTTTCAGGCAAATAACAGCGAGGAAGAACTCCAGGAAGTGGACGAGACTAACGAGGAAATAGAGCAGCTGCTTCAGGTGTGGGAGCTCTTATT
Source organism: Procambarus virginalis (assembly GCA_020271785.1). Classification (NCBI taxonomy): domain Eukaryota; kingdom Metazoa; phylum Arthropoda; class Malacostraca; order Decapoda; family Cambaridae; genus Procambarus; species Procambarus virginalis. The sequence continues at coordinate 10,979,587 of WNGS01159612.1, forward strand.
AGTTCATTAACTGCCGCAGGTGGTGTGTGCGTGGGTAGCCAGCTGCCGCAGGTTGTGTGTGGGTTGTCAGCTGCCGCAGGTGTGTGTGTGTGTTGCCAGCTGCCGCAGGTTGTGTGTGTGTAATTACCTAAGTGTAATTGCCTAAGTGTAGTTACAGGATGAGAGCTACGCTCGTGGTGTCCCGTCTTCCCAGCACTCTTTGTCATATAACGCTTTGAAACTACTGACGGTCTTGGCCTCCACCACCTTCTCACTTAACTTGTTCCAACCGTCTACCACTCTATTTGCGAAGGTGAATTTTCTTACGTTTCTTCGGCATCTGTGTTTAGCTAGTTTAAATCTATGACCTCTTGTTCTTGAAGTTCCAGGTCTCAGGAAATCTTCCCTGTCGATTTTATCAATTCCTGTTACTATTTTGTACGTAGTGATCATATCGCCTCTTTTTCTTCTATCTTCTGGTTTTTGCATATTTAATGCCTCTAACCTCTCCTCATAGCTCTTGTCCTTCATTCCTGGGAGCCACTTAGTGGCATGTCATTGCACCTTTTCCAGTTTGTTGATGTGCTTCTTAAGATAAGGGCACCATACAACCGCTGCATATTCCAGCTTTGGTCTAATAAAAGTCGTGAACAATTTCTTTAGTATTTCTCCATCCATGTATTTAAAAGCAATTCTTAGGTTAGAAAGTGTAGCATAGGCTCCTCGCACAATGTTCTTGATGTGGTCCTCAGGTGACAGTTTTCTATCTAAAACCACCCCTAGATCCCTTTCTTTATCAGAATTCTTTAAAGATTTCTCACATAATTTATAGGTTGTGTGGGGTCTATGTTCTCCAATTCCACATTCCATAACATGGCATTTATTCACATTAAATTCCATTTGCCAAGTGTTGCTCCAAATACTTATTTTGTCCAGGTCTTCTTGAAGGGCATGACAATCATCTAGGTTTCTTATCTTCCCTATTATCTTAGCATCATCAGCAAACATGTCATGTTAATTCTGTAATCCCTCTGGTAGATCGTTTATGTAGTAGACATGTACATTACCGGTGCAAGAACTGAACCCTGGGTACTCCACTCGTGACATTCCTCCAATCCGATACCTTGTCTCTGATTACGGCCCTCATTTTTTCTGTCAGGAAATTTTTCATCCATGTTAGTAGCTTACCCGTCACCCCTCCAATGTTCCAGTTTCCAGAACAACCTCTTATGGGGAACTCTGTTGAAAGCCTTTTTTAGGTCCAGATAGATGCAGTCAACCCAACCATCTCTTTCCTGTAAAATCTCTGTTGCTCGATCATAAAAACTGAGTAAGTTCGTTACACAGGATCTTCCAGATCGAAAACCATACTGTCGGTCTGATATTATATCATTTCTCTCCAGGTGTTCTACCCATTTTTAGTTTAATTATTTTTCCAATATTTTGACTATTACACTTGTCAATGATACAGGTCTATAATTAAGGGGGTCTACCCTGCTTCCACTTTTGTAGATTGGAACTATGTTAGCCTTTTTCCACACATCAGCTACAACTCCTCCTGTAAACAGGGATGCCTGAAAAATCGGCTGAAGTTGGAATGCTGAGCTCAGGTGCACACTCTCCCAGAAACCCATGGTGAAACTCCATCTGGACCCACTGCCTTGTTCTTTACTTAGCTCCTTGAGCATTTTATCTTTCCCACTTGGTCTCTAGTCACCTCTATGTGCTCCATGTTGTTCTCTGGAATTCTTATTGTGTCTGGTTCCCTAAAGATTTCATTTTGTACAAACACACTTTGGAACTTTTCGTTTAGTGGTTTCACACATTTCCTTGTCATTTTCCGTGAATCTATTTCCCATTATCAACCTCTGAAATAGTATCCTTTACCTGCAATTTGTTGTTTATGCAATTTATAGAAAGGACCTGGTTCTGTTTTACATTTGTCTGCAATCCCTTTTTCAAAATTTCTTTCTGCCTCTCTTCCTCACTGCTGTGTAGTTGTTTTCCCATCTTTGTATCGTTTGTATGTTTGGGGGTTGGCCTCTTCCTGTATTGATTCCATTTTTGTGTCTTTTGGTCTGTGGCCCTCTCGCAATTCCTATTGAACCAATCCTGTTTCCTAGTTA